>JAOVVB010257781.1:0-34858 GCA_028570985.1 Heterobranchus longifilis
GAGGATTCCAGAAATGTATTTTCTGTTTACTGCAGAGCGGAGGGACTGGGAGACCCACGTTACTGACCAAACACTCTATATCAGTGATGGCTGCCGGAATGTAGAGCTATTCAACACTTATTTTAACAAAGTGTAAACCACCTACAGCACCTCTAAGATTCCTCGTGGCGCCGGGCCCGGATACATACGATGTGATACGATACAACGATTATTGTCAGTTTACACTGAAGTTAGTTTTGCATCCTTAGGTAGTTCCGTTGAAGAAATGATACATCCAGGGTCAACACTTTGACCTTTGGCTGCCTCTGCTGATGACTGCTCCATGTTACACTGTTTGTATGTACATAGGAAAGAGAAGGAGAAAGAGGCTAGTTTTTCAAACTTAACTTACTGAGTCTGTGTCATCCCGCCCACATGGTTGTGTTTTTGATGGCAGCGTAATATTTTTGGGCTCAGGGAAATGTAGTGTGGGTTGTGGGAAAGGGGGCCGAGAGACAGAAGGGGGCTACATTTCCTTTGGAGAAACAATCTGTGCGTAATTATATACGTGCTGATTGTGTGCAGAGGAAGTGTGTTGCCCAGAATTAGGGGCTTGGGTGACGTTGCACGAAGTGTGTGTGTGTGTGTGTGTGTGTGTGCGTGTGCGAGTGTGCGCGTGCACGTGTGTGTGAGTGTGCGCATTTTGCGAGACATTTGTTTTACAGACAAGGGAAGGATGTGGACGAAGAGGAAGCTTCCTCCTTTCACAGACTTTACAGAGGCAGGCAGGGCTGCAGCTGTGGGATCCTTTGATTAGTGGAACATCTGGGGCACAAACACACACACACACACACACACACACACACACACAGCCACTCAGAGCCCCCCCTTATAGAAGCAGTTGATCCTCCAGGCTAGCAACAGATATCGCATTATCACATAAACCCAGATACACAGCTGCTTGGTTCTGCTTACACGGTCAGACAGACGAAATCTGATTATGTTTTATAATGTCGTGTTACCTCTCTATGTTCATTTCTTGTTTCTTGTTTAGGAGGAGTCGTGGGCTGTCAAATGTCCCACAGAGATGGTACCAACTTTGAAAAAAAAAACAAAAAAAAAAACTCCAGGAGCGAGGGAAGGGTTAACTAAACTCTTTTCTCCTTTCCTTCATAAGAGCGAGCAGGGGTGTGGCTTTCTATCTGGACACCAGCCACCATCCCTCCCCCTCATCCCTCCATCCCTCCTCTCCCTACCTCTCCCCTCCCTCTCTGTGCCTTTCTGCCTGTGCACGTCAGTCGAGCTACCAACGCAGCGGTAGCAGCAGTAGGGAAATGCTCAGGAAGGAACACAATGAGGCTCTGCAGCAGCAGCGGCGGCGGCATTAGCAGCAACACTGCAGTCCCCGTGCCACTTTTCTCCCCTCTGCTCTGCTCTGCAGTCAGGGAGAGGAGCTAGCCCGCTGTAGCCTCAACTGCACCACAGCTTCCTCTGCAGTGGGCACAGGGTGCTGCCAACAGACAACAGGGGCCCTTCACATCTCTGTGGGCCCTCGTTTTTGCAGCCTTACCGAGAAGAGGAACTAACCCATCCTGTTCCCTTCCCTCCCTCCTCTCTCTGTTTGTCTCTCTCTGTCTCTGTCACTCCCCGTCGGCCGTGGCGCTGCTCGTCCCGCAGGTGTTCTTGAAGGAGGCCCTGGAGCAAAGGCTGGAGAAGGAGAGGGAAGAGGTGCGGCGCAGGGCTGGCATGGTGATCCGCGCCCACATCCTCAGCTATGTGGCAAGGTGAGCGGCGGAGCGTGGAGGAGGAGGAGGAGGGCTGGTGGAGGGCTGGAGTGGCAGCGACAGTTGTCAGTGTTTGTTTTGTAATAGAGGTGTACAGCCTGTGTGTGTGTGTGTGTGTGTGTGTGTGGCTGTGGAGGAGGGTATTTGCATATGTGCATGCCTTTGCACACATGTTTACCTTTTTGTCTCTGTGTGGGATTATCAGAATCAGGTTTATTGCCAAGTAGGTTTTCACTGACGAGGAATATCAGTGCAGAAGTAGCTTCACAGATTCTCAAGTGCAATGAAGGTGTACACTTATTTTTCATCTCTTAAAACCTGCTGGTGGGTCAGTCATTACATTACAGTACATTGTTCAAATCAACAGAACATTTTTCCGAGTCAAGTCAAATTCCCAGAGTTTCCAATGATACCAAGTGTCGTGCAGAATTCACTACAAAGTTCCTGCACTCCAGAAAGTCTTATAGAAGTGTGTGGAATCATAAAATCAGAAACAAATCATGCAATGTGGATTACTTGGTCTCACTGTATTAATGACATTTCAGTCCTCAGACCCTCATCAGGTAAAATGTATCAGGTAACATTTTATTTTGAAGGTCTGGGGAACGAAACATCAAGTGATGGAGAGTGTGCAGGTTTCTTTGGTTCTTTCACAGTTGGAAAAATGTGCATAAAAAATGATGCACAGTATTTCCATGTGATGTAATGGTGCAGCCATAACAAACAGGGATCGAGTGTTTCACTTGTGTAAACATCTTATATTTTCATACAGTGAGGAGTAAAGATGATTTTTTTTTTTAATACTTTGTTCATGCTGAATGTCTTATTTCCAAGAACCCTATGAGCATATCTCTGGCAAACGAGATTTAAAGTGGTGCTTTTTCATGATTCTTTGAGGAGAAACCTGTCGATTAAATCAACTAATCGATTAGTCGACTTAAGAATTCCTTTAATCGAGCCCTAGAAATAGGATATCATGGGGTATTTACTCTGGAGGTTACGATGCCTCATGCACTTGAGTAGTATATCTTGAAAAGACAGTGTGATCTTGAATGACATGCCCCTTAGTTGGACGTACATCTGTGAGCATCAACAAGGCTTTAATTTATCGGTACACCATCAGCAGTACAGTCGACGTTTTTATTCACTGAATATAAATCTCAATCTTTTCAGCCTGAGCAGCAGGTTTTCCACCTCTCTCTCCTCTCCGCCTGTCAGACAGGAGGACATCCATCACTACGGTGGTTTAAAAATCTGCACATGCAGACACCCTTAGGGATGTACTTGCACCTGCGTGCTACAACATATAAGGTCACATACAGTCCTCTGAAAGGCTCCGTCGGGAGAGAATAATGGGACTGATGACAGCGTTCAGGTTGTGAGTTGCCTCCCCTTCAGAGCCGCTCGTACTAAAGACAGGGCTAGTGAAGTTCCCTAAAGACACAAGCAAAGCCTTTGTTTTATAATATGTAACATTATCTCGGCCCCGAGGCTAGTCAGAGGTCACAGAGTGATTACTGTGGAGAGACTAGGCCACGCTACGGGTCAGAGAGTCAGAGCAGTGTGTGTGGTCCTTTCGCAAGTCACGTGTATTTGTGTGCGCGCTGTTTATATGTGTGTGTATTCAATGCATGTGCAGTGTGTGGGTGATGGGGCTTAGTCACAGGGCTAAACACAGACGGCCACAAAGGCAGCACAAGTTCATCAGACTCTAAACATTGCACAGTTCACAATGTACAGGCTTTCTTACCCGTGTGTTTATTTAAACAGAGAGAGATCACACAGCAAGGGCATAGGTTTCATTTATAATATAAAAAAACATAATATCTATAGAGCATACATTCTTTTGCAACAGAAAGTCATCAGACGTCATCACGTCGTACGCTCGCAGTGACGTCATCACGTTACGTGAGGTGCAAAACCGTGTGACAAAATGCCTTTGCACTCTGCTCATAAAAATGAGCATATCTCAAACAATAAAAAAAGTTCATAGTTCAAATAACTTATGGAGTGTTAAGAAATATTTTGTTCATGTTTCTACATTTAGAAATTGTTTGGATCAATCTTTTTTTGTGTGTTTATATGGTAAAATCTGCTGAAAAAGCATCTATATAACAGTATTTTTTTTTAAATTTATGACTCAATTTCAATACTTTGTTCTATTATTATAGTTTATTGACTTCCATAACCTTTTAGCTGAGGTACAGATTTTAGGGATATGAAGCATTTGAAGAAATGACATCACAATAAGCAAAAAATACCGATGTATGACCATTTCTATTGCAGTTCAAAGGGTTAATTTCTTCAAAATAAAAGTCCTCTGCTACATTCTTGTTTTTTATTGGGGGAGGGACAAATGCACATGTTCTAAATACTGAGTGAGACGTGTCCCCTGCATCCCCGCCCCGAAATCTACACCTGTGTCATACAGTGCTGTGCAACGTCACAGATAAGTTTGTGATGACACACAACATCTGATCGAAAGGTGTGTGTTTGATTTTTCTCACCAGGAAACAATATAAGAGGGTTCAGTCCAGCGTCGTCACCATCCAGAAGAACTACCGCGCTCACTTTTGGAGACGCGTCTTCCTGCGCCTGCGCTTCGCCACCATCATCCTGCAGAAACATCGCAGAGGCCAGCTGGCCCGCTCCCTCCACCGTCAGCTCAAGGAGGAGAAACAGAAGCGAGAGGAGGAGGAGGAGAGGAGGAGGAGAGAAGAGGAAGAGGAGAGGAGGCGAGTAGAGGAGGAGAGGAGGAGGATGGAGGAGGAGAGGAGACAACAGGAGGAGGAGAAGAGAAAGAGGGAGGAGGAGGAGAGACGGAGGCTGATGGAGGAGGAGATGAAGAGGAGGGAGGAGCTGAGAGTGATGAAGGAGAAAGAGGAGGGGCAGAAAATGGCAGCTAACGCAGATGAGAAGAGGTAAAGTAATTCTCTTTGTGATATGTTGAAGATGCATTTAATAAGATTATCAGATTAACAGGATTGTTCTTTTATGTGCACATTTGTCATTCCAGATGTTTTTCACTTTGTTTTTTTAGGAACTCCCTGGTAAATGGTGTTTGTCAGAAGGTAAGTCCTTTTCAAAAACTGTTCAAAACAACAAAACACATTATGAGGTGTTAATGCGGTGATGTCATTTTTTTTTTTATCACTTCAGTTTTATTGCTTCTTTACACACACAAGTAAAACAAAAACATAACATCCAAACTTACAACTACAGAGAGGGGTTACAACTGATATTGCAGTATACAGTACTATTTACTTATTAGCTAATTAAATAGATATAACAGTCATATTACATGTAAAGTGTTTGAGTCTGAACAATGAGTTATAGAGCTGATATACCATAATAGTAGCTGCTCACATCTTTCAGTTTAATTGGTCAAGGTCACAACTAGTTACTTTACAAAAAGTGCAGAAATTCCCTCCATATTTTATAAAAGGCATCAGATTTTCCTTTGATAGCAAAGTTTAATTTTTCTAAGGACAGACAATGAGAGGTACTGACTGGTAGAGGGTTTTTCAGGATTTTCTTTATTTTTTGTCAATATTATACAGGTGTGATGTCTTTTATTTCTAAACCGAGGCATTAAGTATTTAAATATGTGTCTTCCTGTCTACAGAAGGAGCTGTCCCAGACTCTGTCCCACAGTCACACCTCCGAGGAGGAGAGCCGTCAGATGGAGGAGATCCTGCGCCTGGAGAGGGAGATCGAGCGTCTGCAGAAGCAGCAGGAAGACGGCGTGTCCCTCCTCGGAGACATCTCTCACGAGGAGCTGCGGCAGATGAGAGACGCTGAGATCTACAGACTGGAGAAGGAAGCGTCCCGTGTGGCTACGGAGTTCCTGGAGCTCCTGGACTTTGGTGGTTTAGAGCCGTCCCTCTCGAGCGAGGAGAACCTCCACGACCCGGCTGAATCCACGGCCCCTCTGGCCGAGGAGGAGGTGGACGAGGGTTTCCACGCCGAGGACGAGTGCGTTCCTTTGCCTGACTTCCCTCCTCCGGCTGCCGTTCCTCTGGACAAGGAAGTATTCCGAAGTATTCCCCCTCCTCCGCCTGCCTTTGCAGAAGGACTAGTTGCCACCCCCTCCCCTGCCTCCTCTCCTGCAGCAGCAAAGCTCGCCCCTCTAACCCCCAACGGACTGAGTCACGCCCCCGCTCTCTCAGACTCCCGAACCTCCAGACCTCCTCTTCCTCCTCCTCCTCCTGCTGCTCCTCCTGTAGCCACTAATGGCCAGAGAGCCAGCAGGGGGTCAGACTTTGAGCCTGTGAGCGAGGAGCCGCCCCACTCAAACCTGCCAGACACGGAGTCGGACTACGACCAGGAGGAGTTCGAGGAGGCTCATGGGAGCTCAGGCGCTAGCATCAACGACGGCCATATCACAGATGAGGAGGTGTTGCGGAAATCCTCCTGCACCCAAAACAGCCTGGACTCCTTCAGAGGCAGCTCGGACTCGGTGAGAACTAACAGGCTGAGAATCCTTTCTGTCAAATGCTACAGATGTAATCCAGATGTGTAATCATTTACAGTATCATTGTTTACCACAAAAAAGTGACTTACAGTTGAACTGAAACATTAAGTCTTTTTCAAGTACGTTTTGCCCTCAAATTCAACCCAAACATGGAACTGCTGCATTTCCCATGTCAGATCTAACTTAAAGGAATACTTCACCACCAAAATGATCATTTGTATATCAATTACTCACCGAGTGTTATCTTGAATTTGTGAGGAAAACTTTTGTTTTTCTCACCTGCCTCCACAGTGAACGGAGAATCCAAAAAACTGAGAAAATTCTTGATGAATTGAAGTAACAGGGGGTTAAGTTTAACAACAGCAAAACTATATCAAAACATCTATTTACAAACTCTCACACAACTCCTGCAGTATAATCCAAGTCTCATTTATCCAGTCGTATGCTCAGTATTTCCCTAACACATTCATTTTTTACTAAAACCTTACTATTTAAAACACGTCTGCACAAACAGTGTCACCCGTGCGCAGGCGCACTACTCCCCATGTACTCAGGAGGAGTAGAGCAGCTGCAGAGGCGTGTTGTGTGAGAGTTTGGAATCATATGTTTCTCCCTATTCATTTTCTTCAAGTTTTCTTCAAGAATTCAAGATAACACAGGGTGAGTAATTGATATACAAATGATGGTTTTGGGGGTGAAATATTACTTTAAGCAGCTGTTCACATTAGAGATGGGACAATAATCGCGATAAAAACACTCAACAGTCAACACTTTACTACAGTGTCCTATATGTGGTGCAATATAAATATTTGTTTATTTAAAAAAAAAAAAAAAAAGTCTTAATGTTTTGCGAAAAAAGTCCCAACAA
Organism: Heterobranchus longifilis; assembly: GCA_028570985.1. Lineage (NCBI taxonomy): Eukaryota > Metazoa > Chordata > Actinopteri > Siluriformes > Clariidae > Heterobranchus > Heterobranchus longifilis. The sequence goes on from JAOVVB010257781.1 coordinate 7,106, forward strand.
AGCAAAATTTAAGGTAAAGTGATTCCAGTGTGTTTTAGAGTTTTAAACATATTTCATTATTTTGGCCAGGATAAAAGCTAAATTTCATATTGCCCCATGCCTAGTTCACATATACACTGACACACACCTAGCATTCCTCTGGGTATATTATTCTACCCACGACTCAACACCTAAACTGCATACCCAATATTTAGTGTGCACGTGTGCAAACCTGAATCCTCTCTCAACATATCAAACGGCTCAGCTCATGTTAAAATCACAGTGGAACATTGTTACAATTATTTGTTTTGGCTCTGCTGATGAGCAACGTGAATCTATTCCCAGATACTGCAAGTCAAGCAGAGAGCTCAGACCTAACAGATCAGCAAAATGTCAAAGGAGGGTGTGTGTGTGTGTGTGTGTGTGTGCGTGCGTGGGTGTGTATTTGCCAGTTTTATGGGGAGATGGATTGACAACAGATTTAACAGGTCAGACAGATTTTAGGCACTGATTCAAGTATTGCAAAATCAAGACTTTGGGAAATAAAAAAAAAACAGTTCTTTATTGAAATGATCTTACAGATGTGCAGGTTATATGACTTTAAATTGCTTGTGAAGGAAAATTGTCAAGCGTTACAAATGCTGGTGTTTGTGTTTCAGTTCATTGACAGCGACGAGGACAACGATGGCTACGTGGACACAGATGAGGAAGTTTCCAATGGGAGAGTGAATGTGCTGAACGGCAGCGGGCCTCCGTACTTCCACGGCTACCTCTACATGAAGAGTGAGTAGCTTTTACCAAATCACTGCCCAGCAGGCACGCAGATGATTTCTGCACAGCTGAGCGCAGCCTGTCTGGTTGTTTCATCAGTTTTAGAAATGTCCAACTTTCTTTGCTTCTTTGCTTGTTTGCTGTCTTTATGTATGTTTTAATACCTATATTGTCTACTATTTCTGTATATTTGTTAAATGTAGTTTGTTGTTGTTGTTTTGCGTGAGTTTTAGTTTCATTTTCAAAGGATGCATGTGTGTGAATGTCTGTGTGTGTGGGAGGTGTTCAAGTTGTTTTAACATGTTTAAAGGGATAGTGCAGAGGTTTTGAAGTGGCGTTCTATGAGGTAGTTATTAGTAGACTAACACACTGCCCTTCAGTCAGTGTGTTAGCTTCCTGAGATAGCGTAGCATCCTCGCTGCGGAGAGTCAGACGGAAGTCAATAGACACCAACTCCGAGTCATGGGGAGATCAGAAAAATGCCTTTTAGGCACCAAAAAAGGCCAACATAAGAAATATATGTTTAAATGAACACTATATTTTTTAATATTTCCACCTCTTTACTTTGCCATCAGACAGTGTTTTCATTTGGAACTACATGTTATCAAGCTTGCATTGTTTTTAGGTGGCTAAAAATGTGTTTTTCTCATGTCCCTGTATAACGAGCAGTAAACAGGAAAGCACCGTGCACAGACTTCCGTCTGAATCTCCGTAGTGTTGGTGCGCAGGCCGGTGTCTAATGAAGTTAACACATTGACTATACACCTCATAGAACGCCACTTTAATGTGTCTGTTTTTACGACTGAGATTTCACATTCATAGATAATCACCCTTTCTTTCTCCCTCTGCTCTCTCTCAGGTGGTCTGATGATCCCGTGGCGGCGTCGCTGGTGTGTCCTGAAAGACGAGACCTTCATGTGGTTTCGGGCCAAGCAGGACTCCCTCAAATCTGGTTGGCTTTACAAGAAAGGAGGAGGAATGTCCACCTTGTCTCGCCGCAACTGGAAGATGCGCTGGTTCGTTCTGCGGGAGTCGAAGCTCATGTACTTTGAGAGCGACAGCGAAGAGAAGCTGAAAGGAACCATCGATATCCGCACTGCCAAGTAAGACCCTGTTCTCAGTCACTGGGGTTAAACATCTTCATTTTCTTCTCTTTTGTTTACTTATTTTCAGTGGTGGATGAAGTACCTGAAAGCCACACTTGAGTAAAAGTACCAGAAAATGACTTTTGGTTAGTCACCTATTAGAATATTACTTGAGTAAAAGTCTTAAAGTATCTTTTATTTACTGTACTTAAGTATCAAAAGTCATTGTCTGATATTAAACGTAAGTTTTGAAAGTAAAAGTACAAGTAGATGCTGTTAATAAAAAAGCAAGCAAAGCATTTTGAGAATTATTCATTATTCATTCCTCTAAACATGTACACCACCTTAAAAATGAAGCTGACGTTACACTTGAAAAAAACAAGAAAGAAATGTGTCAGAGGAAAAGTATACATTGTATTTTATTTAGGAAATGTAGTGGAGTAAAAGTGAAAGTTGACAGAAATATAAAAACTCAAGTAAAGTACAGATACTCCCCAAAAATTAAGTACTGTAACAAAGCATCATTATTTTGTTACATTACACCACTGCTTATTCTGGGGGTCTAATTCTTATTATTACTCAAAAGAAACGGAACAAGCTCTGCAGTGACTTTGGAGCTGCTGTACGACACGCAGATTGCTCTGGACTTAGAAATGGTGGTTCTCCTGACCTGGAAGTCTACCAGTCCACCCTGCTTTGTGCATTAGCTCAGGGACATGTTGTATAATATACAAATGGAAAAACTGCGTCTGCACAAGGCCGATACACAGAATCGATTTGAGAGAATTTGGGGACCACAGTGTCATGTTACCCTGTATCCACAGAGTCTCTGACCTGCCTGGCTACATGTGTGTGTGTGTGTGTGTGTGTGTGTGTGTGTGTGGTGTCTAACTCAATTCAACTCATTCAATTCATGCCACTTTACCTTGCTCCAGAGATGTTATAATGTGACATTTGCCATGAGTCATGTGACTATGTAATCATGTAAACTGTCTGGCAGCCTTTTTTTTAATTTGTGCCAATTTTTTTATTTGTGTTCCACTTAGTTGTATTTTCTCAGTATTGTTTTGTATGTCCTCTCAATATATTTTGTCATTATAAAATGAAAAAACATGAATAAAGTAAAAAGGAAAAAAAAGAGAAAGAAACTGAACAATATATGGTTGACTAAGTGTTGTTCTACTCGTCTGTAGGGAGATAGTGGACAATCATGAGAAGGAAAACGCACTGAATATTGTGACTGAGGAGAGGACCTACCACATCTACGCAGAGTCTCCAGAAGATGCCAGGTACATTTTATCCATAGATCCTATAGAACTCATCAACTAACTTTGTTTTACTTTGTCATCATCTCTCTGTAAATGTCATGTGTGGAAATAAAGTTCCCCCTTGTGGTTGCCAGTGGAAGTTCATGGTGTAATTTTCAATTATATGTTTGCTGACTTTTACTTTCTGAACTCCCTCTGACCCCATCCAGCGGTTGGTTCAATGTGCTGAGTCGGGTCCACAGCGCCAGCCCGGAGCAGCTCATGGAGATGCACCATGAGCAGGCCAACCCAAAGAATGCAGTGGTTAGTGCTGTTTTACCTCTCTACTGCCGGGGCCCCTGCCTCAACTCCCATTTCTCAGCAGTAATGATCCGTGATCTGGGTCATGTAGTCATTTCAGATGAAAAAACAGAATACACACAACGGTGTGTATCAGTGTTCATTTTTATGGAAGAGTTAATGGCATTTGCAGATTTAGAAATCAAATGTGCTAGAAGAAGTAACAAGACAACAAAATGATGGAAAGACAAACATGCAAGCCACATTAGATAGAAATAAGATAACAAATATGTACTGTATAACTAACATATTGCTATAAACACTCGTTTACTTCAGTAAGCTTCAAACAGTTTGTCGGATCGATGAACAGCGTCTCAAACCCCCTCAGACCTACATCTTTCCGAATCCGACGAGTGTGTGTGTGTGTGTGTGTGTGTGTGTGTGTGTGTGTGTGTGTGTGTGTGTCATGTGTGAAAGATATAGAGAGGAGACAGTATAAATCAAAGGGAGATAGAAATACAAATATGAAAAGAAAAGAGAGAGAGAAAGGGAAAAAAAAGAAATACATGAATAAAACTAAACCACAATGCTCCGGGAGGGCCTCCCCTGTTTGGTCCCGGGGACAAAGAGGCGCCGAGGCGGAACCAGGGCGGATCATGTCAGGAAAGCTGGGTCAGGGCTGACTTTTATGTAATTTTAGCTCTTTTCCCCCTAATAACATAATTGTAACTCACCTCTCTTTTCTCTGTGCAGGGCACACTAGATGTGGGCTTGATTGATTCTGTTTGTGCATCAGACAACCCCGACAGGTGAGGAGCGGCCAGTAAACCTACAATATGTATTTAAACTGCAGACTAAGTGGCATGACAGCATGTACGTGGTATAACAACAACACGTGTGTTTATGCGTTCTGTTCCGCAGACCAAACTCGTTTGTGATCATCACGGCTAACCGGGTGATCCACTGCAACACAGACACGCCTGAGGAGATGCACCACTGGATCGGCCTGCTGCAGAAATCCAAGGGCGACTCCAGGGTCGACGGACAGGAGTTCTTAGTCAGAGGTCAGTCAGCTGAGACACACTCTGGGAATTCTGAACTCTCTGCACTAACACTGTTGCACCTGCACTTTTTAAACTGCATCAATCTGTAAATACTGTCTGTAATTTTGTCATGAGCTAACTTGTGTATTTGTCTGCTAACGTTGTTGTTTATGCTTATTTATGACACTGTGGAATTGAGCTCATACATCCATGCTGTACAGAAAGCCAATTCCACCGACCTTGGTCGTGGGGTCATTAATAAATGATTCTGATTCTGTATGCGGTAGGATACCTCTGGTTAGCTCCATAAATGGCTGACGAGATTCTGCACTGGAAAAAAACAAGCGTTTGAGAGAAGAAAATATTAGAAAGGATTAACAATAATGTTTATCTGTCCCTCAGGCTGGCTACATAAAGAGATGAAGTCAGGAGCCAAAAGCACGTCTCTGAAGCTGAAGAAGCGCTGGTTCGTTCTCACCACTAACTCTCTGGACTATTACAAGTCGTCGGAGCGCAGCACCTCCAAACTGGGAACTCTGGTCCTCAACAGTCTCTGCTCCGTGGTGCAGCCAGATGAGAAGGTCTTCAAGGACACCGGTCAGTTCATGGGCAACATTATTCTCAGTCATCTTGAGCAACAGAAATATAATTATCAGTTTAGTGTCTCAAAGTTTATCTGCTAATTATTGTTCAGTTGTCTTAAGGTCTACCAGGGAGTCATTTTGCCTCTAATTACTTTCTGCCTTCAGGTTACTGGAATATAATCATCCATGGACGTAAGCACTCTTACCGTCTTTACACCAAAATGCTGAATGAAGCCATGCGGTGGGCGAATGCCATACAGGGAGCAATAGACAGCAAAGTTCCCATTGAAACGCCAACACAACAACTCATCAGGGACATCAAGGTATTAAAGGATTCATTTGCCTGTTTTCCCTGTGTTGTAGTTAAGTTACCGTCATGCTAATAACTTCTAGTCTGTGTGCAATGTCTGACTATGAGATTTTATGTCACTAAGGCCCCGATCAGACGGATCGCTTTTAAGCAGGTTGCAAAAGCGAGGCGAAGCCTGGCTGCAATAAATAAATAAAAACAGCTTGCTGCCTCTTTTTTTTTTTATTGTTGCTAGGCAACCACCAATTCACCTCCTCTCAATTCATCTGATTGGACAATGGGAAAAATGCAAATGACGTCGGGCGCTCCTGCAAAAACACGAGGCGCTCAGTAAAACAAAAGCAGCGAGCGAAAAGCTTCACAAAACAATTACAAAATGCAATCCATCTGATTGGGGTCCTAATAATAATTTCACAAATAATTCAGCATGACATTTCATTAACATATTGATATTATTTTAACTCCAATTCTTTTCAGTCATGCAAACCTTTGGCAGGGACACACACTGTAGTAAAGTGAGGTACTTGTACTCACAGAGTGTGTGCCGTGATCTTCAAAACACTTGTTTACCTCTTTTCCTCACACAGCAGTTTCTTAACTTTACTGCAATATTAATATTCAACACTGATGTTGCTACTCTCTTATTTTTCCTAAACTGACTTGATTAAGTGACTTACATAGAAACTCCTGCCTATTTCAGAATGCTCTACTTTGTTGTAAAGATAATTCATGACCACTTTACTTTAAGATGCTGATCCAGTTTTCTGTCCGTCCAGGAGAGCAGTTTGAACGTGGAGGCTGTGGAGCAGACATACTGGAGGAACCCCATCCTGAGATATACCCAGCATCCTTTGCACTCCCCTCTTCTACCTCTGCCCTATGGAGATGTCAGCGTCCACTGTGAGTGTTACTGAGCTGCTGTTGACTTCTGTTGATCTTGACAAAATGACCCCCAGGGGTCCTTGACGGTGGTCCCCAGCAAAAAGGGGAATAATTAATTTTCATTAGAATTTCATCCAAGCAACACAATTTACAGAATGTGTGACTATTCTATCAGATGGGGGTCCGTGGTCTAACGTCAACAATCTAACAAATCTATAACTCTTAGAATCTGCAAATATTTTTCATACATTGATCTAGGACATTTGTGTTGTTTTTTCACATAATTAAGACTATAGAAGTGTAAAAAAAAAAAAAGAAAGAAAGAAAATAGGCTATGTCATTTTTTTTCCCAAGGGACATACATGAGGGGGTCCCCACTATATTCTCTATATTGTAAGGGGTCCTCGGCTGAAAAAAGATTGAGAACCTCTGCCTCTATTTGCATTGTTTGGTGTTTTTTTTTGCAGTAACATGTACTTTAATACATGCATTATTCTGTTTATGTCATTCTTATTTTCCTTCTATTGTAATGAACATAAAAGCTCACCAGATAGATGAAAAAAACTACAGGCCTCGTTATTTTTGTTTTAGTATTTTGTTTTAGCTTTGTGTGCATAGAAGAAGAAAAAAAATTAAAAGCCTCCCACGCACTGACAGCTCTATTATTTGAAAGTGATCTAATGTAATTGAACTACTGGGTATACAGTAAAGAATCTAGTTAAATATAATTGTACTGGTTGTGCTCTCTCCCAGTGCAAAAGGAAAAAGGTTATACGAGCCTGCAGGATGAGGCGGTGAAGATTTTCAACTCGCTGCAGGAGATGGAGGCCGTGTCAGACCCCGTCCCGATCATCCAGGGAATCCTGCAGACCTGTCAAGACCTGAGGGCGTTAAGAGATGAGGTTTACTGTCAGCTGATCAAACAAACCAATCACGTCCCGCACCCAAACAGTCCTGCCAATCGCGCCCACTGGCATCTCCTGACCTGCATGAGCTGCACCTTCCTGCCCAGCCGAGGCATCCTACGCTACCTCAAGTTTCACCTCAAAAGGTGCGGCGTATTTCTGCACACCCGCTGCCGTCATCCGTAACAATCACGTGGTCACAGATTCGTTGACTGTCTTTTTGCATCTCTGCACGTTTTCAGGATTAAGGAGCTGTTCCCCGGTACGGAGATCGAAATGTTCGCCCATTTCATCAGCGAGTCTCTGAAGAAGACCAAGAACAGAGAGTTTGTTCCATCCCAAGAGGAAATCATGGCGCTGCTTACCAGACAGGAAATGACCACCACAGTGTACTGCCACGGAGGAGGCTCCTGCAAGATCTCCATTAACTCGCACACCACCGCTGGAGAGGTAAGCGAGCTGCAGACAGGCTGTTTTGAAACGTTCCTCTGTAAGATATCACCATGGTTACTTTTATAACAAGAGGAGGAGCCGCACTCATACATACTATGTTGTTATCATGGCTTGCTTTGTCCAGGTGGTGGAGAAGTTAATCCGAGGTCTGGCGATGGAGGACAGCAGGAACATGTTTGCACTCTTTGAACACAACAACACTATCGACAGAGCTGTGGAAAGCAGGGTTCTTGTGGCTGATGTTTTGGCTAAATTTGAAAGGTATGTGATATGTGATCAAGGGTTACTTTCAAATACATATTATATTTCACAATATTATTATAAAATCAGGGTCCTACATGAGCAAAGGACCAAAATACAGATATATAAGTGACAGGTTTGTGTCTTTCCTCGCAGACTCGCTGGCAGTGAGGAAGCTGAGGATGAAGGCCAGTGGAAACTCTACTTTAAACTCTACTGCTTCCTGGATGTGGAGAGCATGCCGAAAGAAGGGGTGGAGTTTGCATTCATGTTTGAGCAGGTGTGTTTTACTCATCCTGTTACACTTTATTGAGAGTCTTTTCAATCACAAGTCGGTGCTCATGCAGGGACACTGAGGTGCTGAGGGGGCTGCAGCACCCCGACTGGTCTATAACAGTCTATAAAACATGGTTGTTCATTAGTCAACTATGGATCTATAATATTCTCTGAACTATATACTAAACAACCTGTTCTCATGAACATGTTTGGATATCTTACGAAATATGACTGTTCTGTTTAATGTTGTGAAACAGTCCCGTGATCGCTGTTTTAAACACGTGGTTAATATTGTGAAACAGAACTACTTGGTTAGGAAGTTAGGAAAAAACAACAGGAGGCTGGTGTTCGTGTCCCATTTAAAACCAAGTCAGCGTTATTTTAAGTGAACCTGTAAATTAATTCTGTATGTAGATACCCCATGACCTACATCACCTACGTTACTAGAAGTAGTTATTTTAACCCAAACCCTGTTGTTTTTTTCCTAACTGTACCAAGTAGTTTTGTTGCCTAAACTTAACCACGTAGTTCAGTTTCACAAAGTAAACCACTTGTTTAAAACAGCAACCGTCACATATTTAACACAGCGACTGTTTCACAACATTTAAATAGAACAGTCATATTTTGTAAGATATCATACAAACCCCTTCATGAGAATAAGTTGACTGTCCGTAGTTGAATATTCTGCTTTGACATACAGCATGTTGGTGTTCAGGTTTGCGATCTGTTGGAGTGTAAAACGTTCTAAAACTGGTGTAAAATGTTGTTAATTAATACAAAAGCCATGAATGGTGTGCAGCATTTAATATGATGTATTTATAGAGATTTTTCTCTCAGCACCTCCAACTCTGACTGACTTCCAGCGTCCCTGTGCTCATGATGATAACTCTTGTGCTGCTCCTTCAGGCCCATGAGAGTTTGACCCGGGGCCACTTCCCTGCCCGCGAGGAGACCCTGCAGCACCTGGCCGCTCTCCGCCTGCAGTTCCTGTTCGGAGACAAAGCGAGGGTCACCTGGAGCCTGGAGAACGTCTACCCCGTGGGCCGCCTGCGCAATCGCATCCTCCAGTTCACCAAGGTGGGCGGCGCCTCGGGGTCAGGCCAGACTCTGGAGCGCCGGAGGACTAGCTTCCTGGACGGGACCCTGCGACGCGGGCTGAAGACGGGCTCCATGAAGAAGCAGCGCATGGAGGAGGAGCAGATGTTGGAGATGTGGATAAAGGAGGAGATGTCTGCCACCAGGGCCAGCATCGTGGAAAAGTGGTCCCGCCTCAGTGGACTGGACCAGCACCAGGCCATGCTCAAATACATGACCATCATCAAGGAGTGGCCCGGATATGGATCCACGCTGTTTGACGTCGAGGTAAGTTTTAATGCGTATGATTGATACCCGATCCGCTCAGTAAGGTCAGTAACGGCCTTGATGCCGATCCAGCAGATCAGATCAGTGCCAGTGGCGGTTCTAGACCTGGGGCCACATGCGATTTTAGGGGTACCAAAAATGAGTCTCAGCTTTCCAGTCATACCCAATTTATGTAATTCCAAGACTGTTTAGGGACCCAGTGTACAGAAATATTCAAATACACCATTTTTAGAATAGGTGAAAATAACACATCTGTACTAACAAAACTGGTCTTTGTCCAAAACTGCATGGGATTAGCATAACGTGGGCATGTCTGAAAAGGCATAAAACCAATTTCCATTCAGAAAACTTGAGGTCAGAGGTCAAGGGACCCATTTGAAAATGGCCATGCCAGTTTTTCCCTCGTCAAAATTTAGCCTAACTTTGAAACGTTATTTAGCCCCCCTTACTCTGCCTCTGATTGGCTAGTACTCTTTGCCTGTGTTGATTTGGTTGGGTAGGTTTAGGCATGAAGAGTGGGATTGGCAGGGTTAGGGTAAAGGGGCGGGACATGCCTTTGCGATCGTAGGAAGAAAAAAAAAGTGTTTCCCGACAAGCTAGCATGACATGGTTGGTACCAATTCTCTGGCAAACTGGACAGACTGGACTTAGAACCGCCACTTTTCATCAATGCATCCCTAGTTGCCAGCCCACTGCACACATTGGATGATGTTCATAACTTCCCGTGTTTGTGTCTTTCTAGTTCAAAGAAGGAGGCTTCCCTCATGACCTCTGGTTGAGCGTGAGTGCTGAAAATGTGTCTGTCTACAAGAGAGGAGAGCCCAAGCCTCTGGAGACCTTCCCATACGAGCACATCATTTTCTTTGGCGCTCCGCAGCCCTGCACCTACAAGATCACTGTGGATGAGAGAGAAATGCTCTTTGAAACACCACAGGTACGTAAATCTTTTTCCCGTAGATATTAGATTGTGTCTGTTTGTGCTTCTCTTCTCTGCTGACCGTGTGTTTCGTCTGTACATCGGCAGGTTGGAGAGATCACAAAGATCATGAAAGCCTACATAAACATGATTGTGAAGAAACGCTGCAGCGTGAAGTCCGTGTCCAGTTATGGAACCAACTGGATCAGGTGATTGACCTACAGGACTCAAAATGTACTCCGCTACAGTATAACAAGCAAGCATGGAGAGAAGATGATAGAAGAACGAATCTCCTCGACAGAGATTGTGTTTCAGAGATTTTGACAAACTCCATCCAGAAAGATTCCTTTCTTTAGAGACACAAAAAATGGCTCTACCGCTTGTGGCAAAAGTGGGAACATTGAAGCACCATTTTAAGCTTTACAGTCGTCCCGAGTGTTGCTTCCCTCCATGCAGTCTCCAAGCACGATACTCGCTCTCATTAGTTACACTGGTCATTTCTCACATCGTACTTGAAATGTATTTCAGGTATCTTTTCGTGGATTTTTTTTTTTTTTTAAATATCAAAGAAATCCAAACCCTATGTCTCAGTCTCACATTTCAAAACAGACATGCATTCAACATCTGAATTAGGAATTTCCCAAAGTGTTATTTTATTTAAACGTACATCCAATAGATAAAAGAATTTGTTGCAGTGGCAAACTGAGTTGTCACCTTTTTTTTTCTGCAGATATTGTGCCCCATTGTAATAATGAATGTTCTCCTGAATGGAGATTCCCTCAGGTTAATGTGTAATATAACTGTCCCCGGGAGATTATCTCCCTCATCTTGCCTTATTTAAGCTTTTTATTTGAGCTATTCTGGACTAAAAGATGCCTTTCAGGAATGGAATATACATTTTGGGGGTGTTATTGAGTATCTTGGTCAGTGGTAGTTATGACTTCCACTGGTACATGTGCAAAAAAAAGCACATCCCTATCTTTAAAAAAAAAAAAAAAGAATATTCAACATGAATAACCACTGCATCAGTGGAGATGCATCGTCTATAACCACTGCAGTCGAGTATTTTCTCAAATCAAACTATTTGCGCTTCTCTCCTCGAACAAGTACTTTTGTGTTGAGCTGTTTTATTGTATACTGACTTGAGGGTATGTAGCTGAAACTGATGTACGGCTGTGTCTAAAGATTGTTTTACTGTGTTTTTTCAGTGATGTCAGAGGCCATGTGAGGGCGGGGTATTTATTTATGGAAGTATCGATGGATTGGGAGAATAAATAGATTGAGCGAGGTGAACAGCGTGCTGGAAAAGTATTGATGCAGTTGTCCTAGTACTTTTGTTTTTCTATTATTTGTGCATTCAGGGACACAGAAATCTAGATTAAGTTGTTCATAACTTACTGTCGATTTTCTCCATTTTGTGCCCTGTTTCTCAGCTTTTTGTCAACATAAAACAACCTAAGCGTGTTACCCAACATGCTCGGTTCCTTTTATTAATCTTGTAGGATATTTTCTCTCTTCCAATGTCAGTGAACACAAAGGATGCCTATGCCAGTTGACTTACAGTATAGTTCATGATAAGAGTATGATCCAAACATAAAGAGCTTAGTATTTACCTCACATTGCGTCACTGTCTTCCATTGCTCTCCAATCGTACTCACTTAGGCGATCTGGTCAGCTGCCGGCGGCCACACCAGAGACTGATCTTGCCATTGACGATGACTGTATTTCTGAGATTTCTGATTGTTTTGAAGAAGAAGAAAAAAAATCAGAAAATGTTTTATATCAGAATTTAAAGATGCTTTAATAAATTATTGTATTTGAAAAAAAAAGCTGTTTCGTGTTTGTTATTACTGTCTCGTCATGTCTCGCAGGGGACAAAATGTTATAAGGTCAATAATAAAAGGGCAGGTTTCTCCTTTTCTAATCAGCAAATGTTACTTATCTAAAATGTATTTTAGCTGCCCTTTACTGTCTGTTACACTGTGTTGCCAGAATGCAGAAGGCTCTTTTTCATGCAGGCTAATGGAATGGACAATAAAGTTTTCTTATCTTATTTTATCTTATCTAGGCTTGTCTTATCTCAACACATGGTATTAAGCCACTAATAAAGGGCTTTTACAACAATCTGTCTGTAAATAGCTCTAGAGTTGTTATTAATGGCTTAAATGGATATATAATATCCATTAATTTAGTCACAGTCACAGCATAAAGCCTTGAAAAGGATGCCTTGTTGGAAAGTAGTAAGTACTTTATTGTTTCTTTGGACTGTTTTTATTATTGCTAGTAAAATACACCATAAAGGAACAGACACGCCACTGTCACGTTGTAAGGCTTGCTCTTGGGGTCTCAAACTCAACTTTGCTTGGGGCCACTGCTGGTATTCTCATCTCATATTGAGACCTCTGCTCTTGGGTGCTGTCGGGACTCTGAAAATCATTGAAAATCATCAACTGTCCTGAGATAACTTTTACTATGATATAACACTATAAATTGATTCTACTAACCAATTGCTTAGATAATCTACTAATCAATTGTTTATAGGGTCCTGCACCTTAAAATGTTCAGATATTGTGTATTTAAAAACAATGGAAATACTGTTTCAAGTTAGGAATAAAAGCCTTCCTGTTTGTTTTCAACAAATTAATTAGTTAAATTAAGAGAAGGGAATTATAATATAAGAAACCTGTGCATCTTTCAAACATGTAAAGTGAGAACCAATGTAAAATACAAATGTGTTTCAGTTTTGGGAGTTAAACTATGGAATGGACTTAGTGATGAAATTGTGTAGCTCCCTGTTGAGTTTCAAAAAAGCCTTGAAATTGAAAATAATTAAGGACACAATGTAAAATGATTAACATGTAAACATGAGTACATTTTCTTTTCTTGCTTTCTTTATTTTTTGTCTTGCTGATATTCTGGGTTATCTTAATGGACTGTATAGAATAGGCAAAATAAGCTTTTTGTTTCAGCCTATTCTTTTCGGGTGTCGACTGTTAATTTTATTGTGTGAAATAACTAATGTTTAACCGAAATAAATACACTTTATTAATCCATAAATAAAATTGAATTGGCACACACTTTCTTTATCTAAGATATTATATTGTCGGTGAGATGTTTCACTCTGCAGCTGTTTTCATGACTCCAGCGTCAGGAGTTCATGACGTCAGCCCTTCACGAGACCCACCCTCCAGTTTCAGAAACGTTTAGTTTGTTCCTTACTTCCATGCAGTCGATGACTTTCACTCGTCTCACAATGTCCGGAGTTTACAGAGCTTCAGCCTTTGTTGTTGCCTTGTTTTTCTGCGCTGTTATTCTGACCACAGAGGCGCAGACTCCTGCTCCGGCTCAGAGTAAGTATTTTTTTTCCCTTTTCTTTTCTTTCTTTTGTAGCTTTAGCTGTTCTTTGTTTTGTATTGCAAGAGTTTGGTCAGGAGGTGGTCACATGACAGCAGAAAAATGGATTTTCACTAATCACAGGAGCAAAGATAATCATCTTAATGCATGCTAATGGCTCGCAAGCAAACTTTACCCCAGTTTTTGTTATTGCAAAATGTGAATGTGTGAATCATTGTAAACTCTGTAGATGATTTGTCACTGTGGGCAGAAAATTAAACCTCTACTGGGATTTTATTTCCTCTCTTGTACATTTTCGGTTTATTTTTATGCATAGGAATATGTTTGATATGATTTCACTTTCTATGTATATTCAGTGCTTATGAGTTGAGTGTATATTACAGTAAAAGATATACGTGGATATGAATAAGAATATGTAGGCCTATGTCTGCGAGAAAAATATTGTTAGTTATATCTTTCTCTGATTAAATATTTTGTCTGTAACTTCTGTTGTCATGTTATGTTTTGTGTGGACTCCAGGAAGAGGGGGATCCTAGTAAAATCCTAAATCCTAAACCCATTTAAAGGAGGGTCAGTATGCCCTGGCCTGCAGCCTAAAATAAAACACACTGTAACTTCTCTCTGTTTCAGCTCCTTGTGCCTTGAGATCCAACACCAGCTGTTCTGAATGTCTGCAGAATGTGACAGTGAGTCTCCTAAACTCCAACCAAATACAAACACTATAACTGTTGTCAGTTTTGTTAGTGATGTATTACCAAAAACACCAATGCTGCGATAGTAAGCACAGTGTTTGTTGCTGTTTTTGTTGCAGTGTTTGTGGTGTGAACCAACCAAACAATGCATCGACTACCCAGTGAGGAACATCCTGCCCCCCAGCAGTGTGTGTCCACTGAATGATGCACGATGGGGGTTGTGTTGGGGTAAGACTGACTAAACCTTATAGGCCTCAGATAATAACCATTAATGCCAAATCTGGGCATATCCTGCAAACATTAAATGGCAACTATTGGCAACAGTTAAAGCAACTTTTAGACATTATTGAAAATATTTATGTTCAATTGTAAACTGATGGCAAACATGCAAAACTATTATTAATTTCAATGTTAGGTGGGTTCCTTCAAGCCCTCAAGGTTTTTTTTCATCCCACCAGTGTATTTTCTTTTGTGATTCTTCTTCTTTGGTTTTATTTCTATTACATGCACAAACAACAAACAATTGTGCTGATTTGCTACTTTTTTGTTACTTTGCTTGACCAGGATGCCCTGGCATAAGAGAAAAATGTGATGGTTTATCACTATAGGATTACAGATGCAAATGAGCTTTTAGCTATTTCTGGTGCAATATATTTATTGAGCATTGTTCCTGTCAAATAAACAATAAAAAATACTTTTTTTTTTACATTTTAGTAGCTAAACCATCAACCAGTCAATATAACGAATAATCAGCAGAATAATTAATTATGAAAAGAATTACAGACTTTCTTCATATAAAGAAACTCTTAGTTTACTAATAGTCATGAGGTGCATCTGATTAGTTACTTGACTTAATGATGCTTATTCTCCACAGAAGAACCACAACTTCTAACTGGCTAAAATGGCTTGGTCTACAAAGACAACAGTTAAAGATCTCCTCCTGACACATTTTAAAGTATATCCTCTATGATTAATATTTAGTTTAACATGGTTTTCCCACGAAAAAATTTAAATCTGAAAAGGGGCTGGAAGCACATCTACTCTTCTCCCTCATTAAGAAATTCTGGATCTGACCCAGGCCAAGCCCCACCCACCACCATAGTTCCTCCGCCATAGTTACCCTATAGTGATTTCATTGGTTCCTTGGTACATATGATGTCATAAAACCTGCTTGTCTGAATCTGGATTTTTCAGACTGTTGTCGGCACACTGCAGTTCTCGGCCATGTTGTTGACTGCTCCTTTCACTCAATGTCTTGTAGCAACTAAAAAAACACCATATATGCATGTTAACAAGGTTAAAAACTTGATTTTCACGAGAGGGACACTTTAACTAAAGTCTAAAAGGGGCAGTAGTGTCTATTAAACAGGATTTATAATATGATAGTATAATAATATCTCTGTCTGTCTTTGATTTCTAGTAAACTTCCAGATTTTGATCATCACCATGTCGGTGGTGGGTGGCATCCTCATCATCGCCATTCTCGTTTGCTGCTTCTGCTGCTGCAAGTGTGAAAGAATTGGGTGAGCATTAACGTAAAGTGTTGGCTGTGAAATCTGGTTCAACATGGACGGAGGAGGACGGGGGAACACAGTACAATGGGTTGTTTTTTCTGCGAGGCCAGGCTGATACCGCCGTCTCCAAAAGCCTGCCAGAATTTGCAACTGCAGCTTAGCTCTGGAAATGACATAGATCTTTCTATTTAGACGTGGTCTAACCTCATCTGAAAACGTGTTAATTTAATAATGGCTTTTGGGAGGAGACTGATGTGTTGTCAGATTGTTAGACTGATTAACTGTTACTTGTGCTGTATAAATACAAAGCACATCAGACTTCTAGTCTCACTGTTGTCATTTATATGTAAGCTTGTATTTACAAAAACATAAGTGATGTTGAATATTAATGTAATTCCGTTTTATATTCTAGGAACAAGAGAGAAGACGCAAAGGTGGAGCGGCAAAACCGTGCGAGGAAGAGCCGTCAGAAAGCAAAGTAAATGGCTGTTAAAGAGGGGATCTGAAAATAACTAATTTAACTACATATTCAGATAGAACATATATAAACCCCTATTAGTTTCTGTCATTATAACCATCAACTAACATAAGAGGGAGTCTCTCCACATATTGTTGACTGTCCACATCAGCATTGATACATTTTTCAATGTGATAAAAGAGGCAAAACTTTCTTGCCTTCTCAAAAATGGTGATAACACAATCTGTGTATTTTGGTATGTACATCAGCATACTGCAGGGTTTATTAGCAAAAACCAATATCTCAGTTTTTATTTATTTTCTAAATCATGTTTTTTTTAATATCCAATCCAGGGAATATCAATCAAACTGGTATTTGGTTGTTTTGATAAGATATCTCAAAATATATTGATTTTCATAAATCATGTGCACTCAAGGGAATATCAATCAAACTGGTGTTGGTTTATTCAATTTAAGAATGTTTTATTTATTTATTTATTTATTTTTGCAGATTAACTCTTACAGCAGTACATTGTGTTGACTCAAACACTGTAGGCGTGAGTGTGTCCAGTGTTCTCTGTTGTCCAACAACTTGTCTTTGTTTCTTCCCCGACAGGAGAACAGAAATGCAGCTGAGACACGATGAAATCAGACAGAAATATGGTGAGACTCATTTCTTGCTTGTGTGGTTTGAGTGTCTTAATAAATGTAAATGTTGGAATATCAATAAGATAAGATACAACTTTATTAATCCTGAAGGAAATTATAGTTCCAGAAGTTTGCTTAAAAGTGACAACAATATACATAACGAATATAGAATATACATACATGTACAAAAATAAAAACAATAAGGAAACAGTGCCTAATAGAATAATAATAAAGTGAGATAAATGAGTAAATAAGTAAGCTAAAAAGAAAAGTAACATTGTGCATGATATTTAAAGAAAACAATTGGCAGTGATATTGAGAAAGTAATAGAAGTAATATTGCACATGATATTGAATGTGACATTGTGCATGATATTAAAATGGATACTGCACATCGTTAAGAACTAATATTGCATATGATATTGATATTGTCAGATATTTCAGCAAAGATGCTTTCACAAAGCTTTGTTTACATACACAGTGTTGCAAAATGAATGCATAACGGTACAGGAAAGATAAAATAGATTAAAATAATAAAGATGATGAAATCTGTGCAGATTAAACAAGGGAACAACATTTTAAAAAAGGATTTGTAAACCAAGAGAAAGAAGCCAAAATAAAAACACATTTGATCCAGCAGTGCCATCTACTGGATAAAAACCACACTGTAGCTACCTGATACACTAGAATTCAATTATAACATTTTTTACTTAAATTATTTTTTGGAAGACAAGGGTTTTAGAAATATGTTATTTGCTTTTAACCCACAATTTAGATTGTATGCAACCATCAAAACACTTGCTCACTAATGTGGAAATGTTGTATTCCTAATCCAGTGATATGCATATATCCATTTGTTCTCTAATGTTCTTTTCAGGTATGGCAAAGGATAATCCATACGCCCGTATGGATGATCACTGAGGATAAGCTCAACGATGATTCCTTGAAAAAAAAAAAAAATCCCGTAAGATGATTTTGTTGATGCCAGTAACATTGAGATACATAGCATACGAGAAACTGTGATTATCTGATTTGATTTCAGTGTTTGCCACAAAAATGTCACCCAGATGTTCTGAAATGATTTTGACTGAATGTGCACTATATTTCAAACACGGTCTCTTCACCTAATGTTTCATATTTTATAGCCTACATGTTGCTCTCTGCTGTTATACCAGATAACATTTCTTATGTCGTTCATTTTGATGTCAGTGATTACAGGAGAATCTGCTCAGTTAACTTGTTTTTTCTGACCACACAGGAAACTAGATGTAAGGGCTAATCTGTCAAAATATATTGCAAACATATATGCAAACATTACTGTGTTAATTTGCATAAAATGTAGAATTGTAAGATTCCTAGAAGTCCGGTCAGAGCTTGTGGTGCTTCTTTTATAACTAGCAGTTTCATTTCCATATACTATATTTGTAATACACACTATTTTACTGATCTGTACTGAAAGTACAACATTTATTTTTTTATATAAAAAGTTCATTGATAACATGTAACTCATTTTACACGTTTTGCTATTTCATCTGTGGGTAAGTATCAGAATCAGAATTTGTTACAGATATCTTGGATAAAAGAAATGTGTGTGTACGTGTGAGGGATTTGATTATTATGCAGCTTTTGTTAAAAACAAATTGTGACCATTTAAAAATTAAATGAATAAGACTTTTCTTTTGTGACTTCAAATGTAAATCAATTTCCTAATTCACAAATTCCCCATTTTCTCAATCCACAACCTACCCACAAATACAGAAACAACAGAATCAGAAACTACTCAGTAGGGAAAGTATGGAACCATAAATCCCATGTGGAAAGCAATGTCATCTTTGCACCCTCTCACTTTATTAAGGAAATACACATGGCCATATTTTTCTGCTCTATTCACGCATCATACATCATTCTTTCATCTGCAGCAAGCTTTCCTAAATATATCCCTCCTGAAAAGGAGGCACCTTATGCATGTTGCAGTTCCTGAGAATATTTTGCCCTTCAATGATTGCAGAAAAACAGATAATACATAAAGTCTCCTAAAGGCTATAAACCTGCGAGCGCCACACTGTGAACCTCCATCCAGAATTGTTCGATTTTGGGGCCTGTCTACAGGGCATAAACAACCTTTTAAACACAACCAACCAAGGGATTATAGTTGTAACAATGCAAAATCTTAAATTGCATGAGCCTTACCCTAAAATAATTTGACAACTCTCTCTGAGATTTGCTTTAAATTTCATCCCATGAATAAGAAATGTTTATCCTGAGACCATTTTTATTTAATACGTGGAATATTGACTAGTCTGCTTTCTTAAACTATAAGAAAAAAGTATTACCATTATATTTCTGGTTGGTTTGTTGTGTTTCTGACTCCCACTGCAATAGAGTTCAGTTTAATTCAGACCTGGACAAATTACTTCTTTTGCAAAAGGGCCCTTTGTTTTGGTCGTGGCTAGCTAGCCCTAGATTTGCCAAAGTCTCGCGAGACTGTTAAGGTTAAGCATTAATCTTGGAGAGTTAAGGTTAGATTGGTATGGTTATGCATTAACCTTGAATGGTATGGTAAAATGGGTATGTTAGGAATTAACCTCGAATTGTATGGTTATGGTTAGGTAGTTGGGAAATGAGTCTCGCGAGAGTTTTGCCCGTTTTCGACATTTTATGCAAATCTAGGGTTACCTTATAGACACGACCTTTTGTTTTACCTATTTCGCGGGAATGCGCAAATTAGCTTGCGCGCTCATGTATCCGCGGCCCCGAAGAAAAGTTGAGCACGTGACCATTTTGGTCGAATCAAATTTTACATTTCAGTGCGCGCTCCTGGTCCAAACGAAAGAGCCGGAGGAACTGGTAGCCCGCTTCACCGTCAACAGTCTGTCTCTGCGTTATTAATACATCCTCGGGAAAACAGCACAATGTCTGAAGAAAAGCCAAAGGTCAGTACTGTGTTTCTTCGAAGGAACATCTTGTTCATGTTGGCCGTTAGCTGCTAATTATGCCAATTGCACGTTAACGTTAGCACAGTATGCTAAGCTAGCCCTGCTTCCAGGCTACACATACCGCATTTGAGCGGGTCGACGGAGAAAACAAAGGTTGCCCAATTTGCGGATATTTTGGCTTTCGGCACACAATTTTGTGTTTGCGGTGCCCCGCCAAATCAACATCCGCCACTGCTAGCTACCAGTTGGTCTACTGTTAAATAAAGATATGTTTGCTTACGTCGGCTTCAGAGATTGTCAGTGAAATGAATGATTTGTGGGTTTCCTTTTCATTTGCGCCATTGTGGCTTTCTGCGCCAGTTTGAACATGGACTAGCTTGCTATGCTAACGAAGGGGACAACCGAAATGAGTTTGAGTGCGGTGTTTGGATGGTGTAGCCTGCCCCTCGGACCAAGATTGTCTTGTAAATGTAACGTTAGATGAGTTAGCTGGCTAGTTAAGTTAGCTGCTGTTGTAGAAGATTACCGTCATATTAACCGGACACCGGTCTCCCAGATCAACCTGTGCAAAGATTAACGGATGGTGGTCGCCTGATTGTGTCGGTGGTTGCTTGTAGTAACGGCAGATGTTGAAAACAGGAAGAGGAAGCGGTGGTGTCTTTCCGATTGCTTTTAATCACAATTTAATTAAATTTCGTCTTGGCTGTGTGTGTACGTGAAATTGGGTCGCGAGCAGGATTCACTAGTAGCACTTTGAATGCCGAGGGGAAAAAGAAGATCAGCAGCATGTGGGTGTCGATATCGTGTCAGGAGAAAAGGAGCATTTACTCGCATCACCACTGTGGAACCAGGCCTTTCATGGAGCAGCCTATATCCTGCACAGGGACTGTGTCCCTGCTGTTGGCCCTATGTTCCCTCTGTGACCCCCCCATACAAATTAGGCCCTGTGTTTCCTCAGCCCTATGTTCCAGGGTTGGAAATTAACTTTTTTTTGTCAGTGGCTGGTGGATACCAAAATCTACCAGCCATCTACCATACCATTGTTTTTTGAGGGGCTGGTGAGTGAAGCAAATCCAGCAGCCACTTGCATTCTACCAGCATTTGTCTGGTGCTAATTTCCAACCCTGTCTTCTCAGCCCCATGTTCCCTCAGCATCAGATAACGTGCTGTTGGGGACCCCTGAAGGGCAGGGCCCCCCCCAAAAGAAAGTTGAAAGCTGTACACTTTTGGGCGAGTTAGGCGATTAGTGTATTGCAGAGATACTGATCTGAGGGAATGCGCTCCTGTCCTGATTTGTACGGCCTACTGTCGGATTAACTTGTGACACCATGCACAGTGTTGTACGTGCAACAGTCCACCTTTTTATCAGATTTTAAAGTCACAGATAAGAATAACATTACCATAACGCAGGTATGTTGCTGCTGCTAATGATTTTATTTTCATGTTGCAGGAGGGAGTGAAGACGGAGAACGACCACATTAATCTCAAGGTAGCTGGTCAGGATGGGTCAGTCGTACAGTTCAAAATCAAAAGGCATACTCCGCTCAGCAAACTAATGAAGGCATACTGCGAAAGACAGGTGAGTTCATTCTGAAAGGCTGAAACACAATATGTAATTCTCTGTGGTATCAATAGACTTTTGACTTCATTATTAACACTAGACTTAATTAATAACACAACTGTTGTTCATATTATTTTGTTGGTGGCTAACTGGATGCAAAAGTCTCACTAAAATGCTCTTTCTGTCTGTTCTGTCTTTTACAGGGAGTGTCAATTCGTCAGATAAGGTTTAGGTTTGATGGACAGCCAATAAATGAAACGGACACACCTGCACAGGTTGGTGAAAGCTGCATTCTTCAAAAATACCATATATGGCAAGCTGTTACTAAAAGTTCAAGTAGTCTAATCATTGCCCAATTAGGCCTGTCACAATAATTACTATATCGACATATACAATATATGGACATGACCTCAATCATTTTTGCTGACCTCGATATCGCCTGTTGTGTTTACACGTGCCTGTTTACATAAGAATGCCACCAACATTTTAGCCAACATGATGCCAGAATAAACAGCAGGGTTTTTCCTGCCGTTATAAGACTTTGGCACAGCGCCTAAGTGTTTTCACAGCCCCTATTATTTTTTCCACTTTCCAATTCCAATGTCTGAATATTCTTGAGGATTAAAAAGTGCATTACTCTTTGCATTATGCTATGATGTTATCATTATATCAGTGGCATAAAATGGTCTTAAAAAGTGACAATAATATCGTTAATTGCAATTATTTCTAGGAAAATATATCATCTGACAAATATAGTTATCGTGACAGGCTAATCTCTAATCAGGGCGATGATTATTGAATATATTTTTACAGTTCACAGTTTGTTTTTCTTAGGTCAATCATGTTGCATTTGTATTTCAAAGCACAAATGGGTGTCAGAGCATAAGTGTGTCATGTCATTGTTTTTTGTACACTGTCCAAATTTGTCTACTCTTGAGCAGTGGAGTGTAGACTTATAACGTTACATTAATGAAATGGGAGATAATGGAACATGTTCTTGCTAGTAGAGTATACATTTATTCAGAAGCCAGTATTGTATTTGTATCTCTTCTTAACTTGCACAATCACTGAATGACCCAGACATTTAGAATGAATCCTCCCATGTCTCCCATTGTAACTCTGTCTTTAACTCAGGTTAGTGTAGTTAATGTTGAACCACTGACCTGTGATCCTCAAGCAACAGATGGAAAGTGTTCAGACGATTGAATCTCCAACAGTGGTTTTAAATATTAATCTTCAAGCAATTGCACAGTATACAGGGTTCCTACGCAGTATGGAATTTGATTTTAGTAATCCATCCAGGTCTGGATAGGTATGGAAAAAAAGGATGGATTGGATGGATGGAAATATATTTGTTTCCAAACTATTGCCCCAACTCTGTTTTCTAAAACATAAAGTTCAGAATTTCTAAAAAAAATAATGTAATGTAAATCTTGGCAAGAAAGCAAATAATAATAGTATCTTTCTAAACTATTTAAGCTGCATGAATGTTATGCTCATATTTGTTAAATCAGTGTGAAAATATATATTTAGCTGGTAGCAAAAAGATTGTTTTCAAGATCGTCGGATGTCTGTCACCTTCATTGGTTCGAGGTGAAAATACATAAAATTCGATGCAAAGACGCTTTTCCATTTAGGGTATTTGAAAATTCAGAAAATAAGAACACAAAATTGCTAATCAAACTAGATATTTAATGTCAGTTTATGGTACTTTTCGATGCTCGGTGCAAGACACAAAAAGTATTGAGGCTTCAATACCCAGCTATAAGGATAAATTATTCATTTGCTGTTGATTAATATATATTATTTTATTACAGCTGGAGATGGAGGACGAGGACACTATTGATGTATTTCAACAACAGACAGGAGGAGTCTTTTCTTAAGTCGGATGTGGACTCTTGGAAGAACATCCACATCATTCTTTTCATGTTGTATTTGTTTTCACTTCATTTTTTTTCTTTCACTGTGCTTGGTCAGGCTGTTGACAACATAAAAGAAGGTTGGAGGTTTTTCATTTGGGGCCAAATCCTAACTTTGAGAGGCAGGGTAATTTTTTAAAAAGTGTTTTATTCACATAAACGGATGATTTGAAATTGTCCAAGGCAGGGACACGTCTCAGATCAGATATGGCTCGTAAAGGAAAAAAAAAACCCCACTGCATTCTTTTGATGTTGAAATGACCTCATGCATGTCTCATAAACCATAAGCTGAACTACATGCCAAAATCCTTTTTTTTTTGTCTTTTTGTTTAAGTTTTCCAGATTGTTGTGAGCATTTAAATTCAGGGTGGACTCAACTATTTTTAATTCATGTACTTGATAGGATTGCTATGGAGGAAAACTGCCTGTGGTTTCTCTCTGTAGATGGGAAAGACATTATGATATATTTCTCATGTAATCCATTTTTTAGTAGTCTTTTTCTAAGGAACATTCAAAAATAATTTGATGTATCCATTCCCAAGAACGAATGCTTGTGCCGAGAAAGATCCATATGGATATTTTACCTCAATACTGTCACCTTGACTCAGTGGTAAATAAAGTACAGTAATGTTTCTGGACCAAAAAGCTAAATGAATACTAGTGTTCTTTTCTAAAAGGGTTTGGTTGATATATAATAAGTAGATGTAAAGGTTACTGTGACTGTAACAGTGGTCTTTGTTGTCACAGCAGGAGAACAATTCTCTCCATGTGTATATTCATTTTCTTTCCACATTTTCAGGACTTCAGAATAAAAACAATCCACCTTTTACCAGTCCAGAAATTGCGTGTCTCATCTACGCTTTTATATTTCAGTCAGTGTATAAAGAAATATTGAGTCAATGCTGTGTTGCCAATTTGAGTATGTTTGTCCAAAATCTATCCAGTTTGTTTGACTCTTGTGTTGGTAGAAATCTTGTTTTATAAGAATGTCCACCTTCATTTAAAAAAAAAAACATTTGTTAGATTTGCAGGGTGACATTGGCAGATATTCCCAATTTTTTTCTTTATTTGTACATTATTTGTTGTCCCTATACTGTATACAATAAATATAGTTTGATACTCAGCCTCTTGCATTATATATTACCTTCCATTTGTGTGGACCTGCGATAAAATTATTGTCAGCTATGCTGTGCAACACAATGCAGGGCAAATGTTTTGAAATATTTTCATCTCGGGGTGTAAATAAGTGTGCAGCTGTTAGAGATGACTGTTAAATCGTGGTTTGATTCGTGTAACCAGAGTTGCAAATAAATTCTGGCCACTAATTTATGAAAGAGTAATTGTTTCCAGATGTGAAGCCCTGGAACAGAGGTTAATTTCGCCAAGCCAATAATTATATAATTCGTTTAATCTCCCTTGAAAAAGTTTGTGGAATCTGAAAAGATTTGAGAAGTTTGTGTTTATAATTAGGGATGTTTATGATATCGGTATCGACAGATAAAGGTTTAAAAATGAAATAACAGCCCAAAAGAACATTTATGCTGATAAGATGACGCTTATGCGCAACAAATATGTCTGTGTTGTGGTGAAACGGATAGCAAAATTGCTCTTTGCCCAGTGATTGTGTACATTTGGAAAATTATTGTATTTTATGTCTGCATCTGTCAGTGGGCCATCACAATAACAGTACAGGCATAATAATATGTTAATTCCACTACAGGAGAGACTTGATATCTCCAGTTAGATGGGAAAAAATATGTGCATGTATCAGCAAGTGGCCAAAATGAGTTGGAAAAAAATCTGATATTGTGCATTCTTATTTATAATAGAGCAGTCTGATCCAGAGTGGGCAATACACTCTACGTACATTAGAGGGAGTTGTTGTTCTGAAGATTCACAGGGTCACTGCTCCATCTACATCTCTACTTGTTTGAATCACTGAAGTCTCCAGCCCTTAAATTAAAACACAAAGACACATTTGTTGCTCCACTCCAGCCTTGTGAGGGCCATAACTTCTCTTAGCCTCAGTCTTCTCTTACTTAAGAGAACTTCATTTCACAGATGTTACTTAACCGAGCGGCCAAATGAACTCCCTGTGAGCCTCCTCACACAGTGGTTTGATTGTGCTGCCTTTATTTCTGGCACTTCTTTTGCATTTTATATTTCCTTGTGGATATATCTGGAGTCTCCTATTTCCCCCAGACCTCTCGGAGATGCAGCTGCAAGGTGCCCCCTCAACCCCATACATTCAAAAACTTCCTCAGTCTATATAAAAGCAGAACTGTAATAGACAAGATTTCCCATCAATGCATTTCCATTTTTGTCTTTGCTGTGAGTCACCATCAGCTGTGTCAGGTTGAGGGTTGCACATGCCCTCATTTGAAGATGATGCAAGATTGTGATGCTGTGAATGGTGCATATTCCTGATTACTTTGTGTTTAATCAGATTACCACGCAGCAATCATGGGGCCATGTAATAATCCATAGGAATACTGTACACATGCATAGAGTAGGGGGGTAATAGGAGCCCATGCATTTCTGCTCTGGGGTTGTTACCCTGACCATGGTCCTTTAAAATATTTAAAGACACTTCCTCCCAATTTTCTGATCATTCAGTCATTATTATATTTGTTGTCACTTTAGTGTACACATTCAACACAAAATTGTACACAGAATTTAGGCTGTAATCTGTAACAAAGTAATACATGTGTCATGATGAAAACAAAAGGGCAGAGAGAAGAAAAAATGTTTCATTACATTACATAAAAACATAAACATTACTCATTAAGTTAATATCATTTTAAAGATCTCCTCCAGACACAATTTAAAGTATGTAAAAATACTCTGCTATGATTAGTATTTTGTTTAACATGGTTTTCCCACAAAAAAGTAAATAAAAAGGGCTGGAAGCACATCTACTCTTCTCCCTCATTAAGAAATTCTGGATCTGGCCTCAAGCCCCGCCCACCACCGCTGCCATAGTTGCTAGTCTCTTGGTGCTGGATCATTTCATAGAATGCTCCAACTACTGTGGAGAACGAAAAATGAAGTATAAAGTATAAATGAATAAATATGGAAATAAATAAATAAATGTATAAAAATATTTAAGACATTTATTCCTGTATTTATTTGTACATTTATTTACTAATTTCCCTATTTATTTATTTATTTATTTATTTATTTATACATTCATTTATTTATTTATACATTTATTTATTTATTCATTTATTTCCCTATTCATTTATTTATACATTTATTTCTGTATTTATTTATTTATTTATTTATCTATCTATCTATCTATACATTTATTTATACATTTCCACATTTATTTATTTATTTATTTTCTCTGTCCACATGGTAACGAGGTGGGAGGTAACCTAGTCTGTCTAAGCCACGATTGGTTACAGGAGTATGATCGATGATATTAAACGGCTCTGGGCTCTACTGCTTCTCTGGAGCAGCGGCTCCGCTGTCACACAAAACTTCAACCAAACTATGAAAGGAAGCGATGTAGCTCTAAAATAAAACCAGATTCAACAGTGGTGTTTCCTATTTCTCGCATAAAATGTTTTCAGAAATACATTTTGATGGCTTGTTTAGACAGAATGACAAAGTTTAGGAGCAGCCGACCGCCATGTTGTTTCCGGTTTAACGGCAGAACAGGCACCAGCCGTTATCCAATCACGTGCATTCCATGACAGTGTACGTCAGAGTCGGTTCCACAACAAAACTAATCGAGGGTGATCATGAATCTGAAAGCACAATAGCTCAGTTGGTAGAGCACACTGCTAGTATTCAGAAGCTCCAGCAGTAGTGGGTTTGACTCCTGCCTGCAGAACCTATTTTTCTCTATGAATCTGGCATGAAAACACACTTATATTCTATTATAAAACACGTAAAACACATATAATTTATTAGAAATAGCCTAGTGTCACCATTATTTGTGACTGTGCTTTTAAAATAGAGAGAGAGTGAGTGGCTTGCCAGGGAGGAAGTCTCGATAAGGATCAACTGCTTTTGTCTGGCTCCTTGCTTTGACCAATAGTGGCTAAGACTGAGATTAGGTTACCTCCCACCTCATTACCATATGGACAGAGAAAATAATAAATAAATAAATGTGGAAATGTATAAATAAATACATAAATAAATAAATATGGAAATAAATAAATACAGGAATAAATAAATAAATATGGAAATAAATAAATGTACAAATGTATTTAAGTCATTTTTCATCCTTCATAACTACAAGTGATTTGATTGGTTCCTTGGTACATATGATGTCATAAAACCTGTCTGTCTGAATCCAGATTTTTGAGACTGT
>JAOVVB010257795.1:0-19502 GCA_028570985.1 Heterobranchus longifilis
CAGATCATGGGAGTTACTGACAAGACCTTCATGTTGCTGCATATATGGCTGGGCAATATGACAAAATATATCAGCAAAATGTTGTATATCGTATATGTCTTTCTATATTGTTTCTATCGCAAAGTCGATAAACCAGCAGACGAACTGCATTGGCAATATTTACATCATTTGGACGACACTTTACATTTTTATTCTTGCGTGTTAATATTTTTTTTCTTATGGGTTCATTGTATAAAATTGTTTTATCCTTCATGTCAATAAAAAAAAAAAAACTAACTAACTAACTGGGAGTGAACCACAGAGGTGCTGTTTTGCTAACAGAGTATATGGAGTATACAATAATAGGCTTTACCATGTGGTTATTTCATATAGATAATTTCTTTATTGAATTACCAGAAAACATAATGTATCGTGATATATATCTTTATCGAGATATGAAATTACCAATATCTCTTTAAAAAAAAATTATAATAATTTTCTGATTTGAACTGACCCTTTAAGGAGATACAAACCTGTAGAGATTCTTGATGTTTTCCGGAGGGACTGTGACTCTCTCCATCTTCAGCACCTGTGCAGTCAGTTCAGTCAGATGGTAACTTTTACAGCGAATCAGCTCCTTGGCTGAGATCTCCACGTCGCACACCAGACGGCCGCAGGTTGCGCTCTTCTCTGCGAAGGAACCGCGACCCTGCCGCGTACAACAACGTTTTGTGATGTACAATATGGTATAGAAACAAAATTAATTATAATTCTAGGGATTTTTATTCTTCTTACCCCTAGTTTGGGCATATTGGCCCTCCTGAGGCGTCCAATCTTAGACCAGTGGGGAACCTTACACACATTGATCCTCTGCAGAATCACTTCCAGATCAAAACCAAAGATGTCATGACCCTGCAGGAAAAGAATAAGGATTAGCATTGTCATTTTTACCTGATGAAACACTGCACCTTCATCTGGGGAAATGATTTATCTGTAATCGATAGAGGAAATTGCATAGAATTACTCTATCCCAACATCTTCTACTCACCACCAGCACATCAGGGTCGATTTTGTGCATCTTAGCCAGGAAGAAGCCAAGCAGAGTCCGCTCTGTCGCAGCTATCTCCACTTTCCCATTCTGACAGAGGAGAGGAGGCATATATAGGAGAATATATAGGCAAAATATATTTTCCATCAATTCTAACAGAATCTACATTTTGCACAACTAAACTACCGTAAAGTACTGCATAAACTTTTATTTAAAGATATAATATGTAACATTTTCACATTAAAATGTCTAAAAACAACTACACCTATGTTATGTTATTTAGTTTAGTTGTGTACTAAGATTATCTCAAATGTTTCCCACAAAGTTCAAACCCAGAGACGTCTGTCATTTTAATCAGGACCAGTCAGGACACTGCCATGTCTTGTCACATGCGCAGAATGCCCATAAATGGCATTATCACATCCCCTTTGTGCATGTGTCAGGCTCCGCAAAAATTAGTCAAAAATTAAGTTTTATCAGGTTTTAAGTCACATTTATACAATAAACTTTTCAGATCTTGGCCACTTATTTTAACAGAAACAAGCTGAGTAAATGTCAGCAGCAGCTAACTAGCTAGCTCTGTTTATACACTCTCTAGCCGTGCTGAACTGCGACAGAAAAAGAATGATTTTTAACGTGAAACTGCTTTATTCTGTGTTTTTAGTGGTTTTAATCACCGGCTCCGTTTGTTTTGGGGAGGAGGAGACTTCTGTGAATAATTCGGCTCCCGGAAAAAACCTCCTGAACAATGAACACTGAAGTAATCCAAACTGGGAGAAGCTGACCGCTATAACTGACCTTTCTTATTGTTTTGATTGAGAGACCCCTAGCGGCAGAATATTACATATTGCATGTTTAAGAGCTACATGAATAAAGTTTATTATATTGTTCATAGTCCTTTGCAGGCAGTTTCCTCTCCCTGCTACATCTGTAAAATATCCTGTAAATATGTCAACCACTGATCTTTCTCACCTTCTTCCTCACAGCATCTTTGAAGTCGTAGGGGAAGATACAGTCAGCCGGTTTACTGACCACTGCAAAGACAAAAAGAAGATAATAACAGTTCAAAAACCATTTGCCCATATACCATCTTTTCAGAGCTTTGAAAACATTCAATAACACGAGTATCAATAACTTACCACAAAAATGGGTCTGGTATGGAGGTTGAGGTGGAGCTTTATCCATATGGAACTGATAGTGGACCAGTGCAGCCAGGGACACAATCTGCAGAGGAAAACTTGTATCATCAGATCTTTGCTCACTAAGCACCTCAGTTTGTCTGAGCGCACCATAAAATGACTAAATAAACAACATCAAATCATTCTGACCTCGTTGTGGTGCGTCTTGGGGTTCTGGATGGTCTTGAGACTGATGGACATGACGGTGATGGGTGGAGGCGGCAGGTCTTTGACCACAGTGACCAGGTCAGTCCTCAGGGCCAGAGCCTCCACCTTACACCAGCTGACCGGCTGGCTCATCAGCTCTAACACACAAACAAACACACGGGGTGCATGTGAATCTTACAAAAAGAGGTTCCAACATAAGTTAAAGGTATGCAGATCTGTGGCAGGCAGACAGCGCTGTATTTCTTGGATTTATTCCTGTTCTGAAGGCTAACAGTGGTCGGATTAGCACTCCGGCAACACGTTTTACTGCACAGCCGAAACAATATTTCATACAGAGTCTGTACACAAGCCAAAAATGGTTACATATTATGCCTTTAATTGCTCCTATAAATATCCAAATCAAGTTAAAAGCTACATGAAAGGTGTTAAATCAGTTACTCGGACAAAAAAGAATTCTCATTCAAAATTTTGGACAAAGGGACATCCTCCTTACGTGGCGTCTTGATGTCCAGCCAGCACGGTCCTTTAATCTTCCTGCTGAGGAGGAAGTGCTCCAGACTGGACGTGTTGGTTCCAAAAATGTGGGAAAAGGTCGCCCCCTTAAGGTCCACCGGCAGCGCAGGGAACTCAGCCTGCAAAAACAACATTTACCACATAGACAGACAGGTTATCAGAAAAGAAAAAAACATATCTTCTACCTAACAACTAGACAGGGTGTATGTGTGCACGTCCACTCACAGAATATCTGACTTCCAGGTACTCGCTCTGAGAGGGGATATCAGGAATTTCAAAAGCGTAGCTCTTCTCCACTTTCTGCAGAGATAAACAAGTTAGAAACATGTCGAACTTGTCAGTAAATGACATTCATGTTATTACAGTCCGTAGCCACGGTTGGCACTGACCTTGGACTTGAACTTCATGATCTTGAACTTCTCAGAGAGTTCGTTAAACTCCTGGTAGACGTCCATCATTCCTACAGGAGTGTCCGACACCTCCCCGGTCTTCGTGTTCACTTTCTGTTCGTGAAAACAACACAGCCGAACTATTGAAAGAGTTCCCCGAAAAGTAATGTGTGAAGTGATTTCACACACACACACAGAGGTCATAGGGCTTTACCGAATAGTTCGAAGCTTCATTCATAAAGTTGACATTCAAATTCTAAATCAACATTCGAATGCTGACACTTTTTGCAGGTCTATTCATTCTGTTTAAACCCAGTACTTCTGCACAGTATTACACACACATTATTAGTATTATACTATTTGTAGTATAATAATTAGATTCCAGTGGTGGCTGCGTAGGATTGTTTCTGACTCGTGTGATCCAAACATTTCCAATAACTCCAGAGCGTTGTAAAGTCCGAAAGTCAAAATTAATTGAAAAAAGATCGATGTAATCATTTCCAGAGCATTCACAACAATGCACACAAAGGAAGGCACGCACCTGTATTAACGGGTTAACAGCAATCTAAACTGACGAGTTATATACGTTAAAGGAAGTTGAATTTAATACAAAAAAAACCCTTTTAATCACTTTATTCAAATTGAGGATTTTGTTCAAGGATCTTTTTTTAGGGTGACGTCATAAAATATGACGGCAGATATTCGAAGCTTCATTTGAAAACCTCAATAGAAACTGTGAATGTTAAAAAAATGACATTCAGTACAGCTCTAGTCCTATTATAGCTTTACAGCTTTTTTTAAGTTGGGAGAACATACTGTATACATACTGCATCTTATATGGTAACAGCATGGATTTACACAAATGAAGTATAATATATAAAAAGACTTCAGCAAATTAAAAAAAAAATCATACTGTGAAGTGTTTTGGAAAATTGATGTCAACTGAATCTCAACATGAAATCCCACCTCGCATCAGAGTAAAAATAGCAAATATCTGATACTATGAGTGATGATTCATTAAACTCAACGAGTTTATCAACAAAGCGTATAAAAGGGGAAGAAAACTGGTTGTTTCCATCTTGTTTCCATAATACACGGGCAGTAATGTGACAGAGCAGGAAACTTACATATTCTCGAGGCAGGAAGTACATGGTCCGCTCAATGTTCTTGACTGTGACGCAGCAGCTGACGTGAGACTTTGCGGACTCAATCCACACTTTCCCAAACAAGTACACCACACCTAGGCCACAGAGAAGTTAAAATATTAGGATGTGTGCTCTACAAATCTGAACAGGATCTTTGGATCATGGACTTACATGATATAACATATATGCTCATGCTGTGAGTATGTCTCACCTGGTTGGCTGTAGGGCTCTTCAAAGGCATCCAACCAATAGAAGCGGAAAACCTGCTCCCCGTCTGCCCCCTCCACCAGCGGGAGTTGGCTGGAGTCGACCTGTATCTCTGCTGGAGCCTCGCTGACTCCGCCCTCCTCCTCTTGTCCCCAAGAGCTCCCGATCCTGCTGGACCTGGAAAAAGGACAGAGGGAGGACGATGCTAAAACACAAGTGTTATGCTGTGTTTACATGTTAGCTCAGTGTATTTAATGTATGGACAGTATTTTAAGATTGAGCCAGAAAAACAAAAATTCCAATAGGGATGAAACGGTTACCGGTTTAATGATAAACCACGGTAAGATTCCCGACGGTTAGTATTACTGCTTCAATTTTTAATTATCATTAAAACCGTGTTTGATTACCACCCTTTGAAAAACCCAGGTAAATACTGTCCAGCATCATTCTTACATGAACAAATTGCACATTGCTTTGTTTATAATGGTTGGGTTGCATTTATATGCACATTTGATTTGTTTAAACCTTAAGTCACAGAGTTGGGCTGAACAACAGCGATGCATGAAACAGTGAAAGTGCCCTTACGAGTTCTGCTGGTCAGTCAAAACCTGTGCTGTGAAATCTGTAAAAGACTAGATCTCATTACTTGAGCACAGAATGTGAAGAGAATGTGTTTTTGGTTGCCCTTTTCTTATCTGCAATGTGCACAGTTACCGCTCATGGTCACATGGTCCCGTCTTTAATGTTAATGCACATGTGATATGGTTTTACATAAGGCATTGGCATTGTTATTATTTTAATGTTTATGCAAACAAAAACAGCACAGTGTAGCTCATTTTATGTGGTTTTCAATTTAAAACTTGGTGAATTTATTTCAGTGTTTATCAGTACTTTTTGAACATTTTCTGCACATTTTAACAATACCGAGATAATACTGATGATTAGTGATAATATCACTAGAATCGTGATATGACATTTTCATCTATTATTTCCAAATAGAGTAGAAACAAACAAAGTAGATAAAAGACTTACAATAAGACAGGGTCCTGAGGCTCTGCTTTGGGCTCCACTTTAACTGCTGCTGCTTTAGGTGAAGGCTCAGCATCATCTTTAAGTGCAGGCTTCTCCTCCTCAAACCCGACCTCCATCGGCTCATCAAAGTCCACCCCATCAAACGCCAGAGCATCATTCACTGAGAAACACATTGTGATAAAGGGTATTCTAGTCGCTAGAAGTAAAGGGGGGGGAAGGGCAAACAGCTAGCACATTTGTATCCATCTTACGTACCTTCCTCTTCATCCCGCTCCTCCACTTTGGCCCTCTGCTTCTCCACAGGAAGAGCCGCTGCAGACGGAGGGAGGCGGGCTGATGGTCTGGGGGTCGGGTCAGAAGGCGGTGGCCTGATGACTTTGGCCTTTAACCCTGTAGCTGAGGGTGACTCCTGGTATTACAGAAGTGACACAC
Source organism: Heterobranchus longifilis (assembly GCA_028570985.1). Classification (NCBI taxonomy): domain Eukaryota; kingdom Metazoa; phylum Chordata; class Actinopteri; order Siluriformes; family Clariidae; genus Heterobranchus; species Heterobranchus longifilis. Next base: position 6,092 of record JAOVVB010257795.1, read on the forward strand.
AATTACATTTCCAGTTATTGAATTCAAACTGTATACTTTGGCCAGTGATGTAGTTTACAGATACTTCCAATCCTATGATAGGTTAATTAGGATACCTTCGGCATCTGAGTTTTGATGGAAAAAGGATTCATGGGTGATCCAAGAGACTTCTTTTTCTTCAGAGTGACCACTGGCGGGGGGGTCAGAAGAGTCGGTTTCTGGAGAGAGACATTTTAAAAGCAACTATTACAACATATCAGATTAGGTACAGACAATGAAGAGGTGGAGAAGTTGGCTATGAAGAAAAAACAAGACAAATGCTACGTCTCAATCAAGATGCTTCCGTTAGTAGTACACACTTACATGTAGTACACCATGTACACGATGTATTTACTTGCATAGTGCCTACATTTTGACAGGGTGTGTTGTCTCAAAGTGCACACAGCCATTACGGTAAATGACAATCGCAACATTTGACCGCTTCTTCTTCTTCTTTTTAATGGTGAATTGCAATCGGACAGAGAATTAACCGCCACATATTGTCGTCCACCAAATATCTTCCAGCCTTGTTTTCTCACTATCTGACTACAGTATAGTGGGAACAAAGCACATGTATAACTTACATTTGTATAATTCAGTGTTTCACAAGCTTGAAAATACATTGGTGGTCCCATAGCTTCCACTACATAGCAAAGATGGCGACCGTTGAGGGCGAGTAGTGTCCAGCGTTCCACACTCAACTTTTTGACCGTTGTGTGCACCATCCAGGTACTCATAGCGCACTGCATTCTGACATACTTGTCAGTGTGAGCACACTATGCACTCAAAATACCAAGTGTAAAAACAGAAGAATGTGAATTGAGACACAGCAAAGGTATCACCATCATTGAGTAAGAAACTAGCCAAAACCATATTTCCTGACTGTGACTGTAAAATAAGTAAACGGTCAACCTGACATGTTAACTAATTACACAACAGCTAAAGGCCTTAATGTAAATGTCAATGTGCAGGAAAACATTTCTTTAATTGTGGAAAACACGTAAGTAAATACTGCTATCAGTGTCTCAATAGAGAAAGTCAAAAGCATTAGTTGACACTGAATTGTGCTGAATTATGTTCTGCATTGTCTAAAGACAATATGGTACCGACCTCAGAGTGCAGGTCCTGTAAGATATCTCCTAACAGGTCGTCTTTGGACAAGTCCACGTCTTTCTGCAAGAGACAAAATTATGCTTATGATCGATGCAAGAGCAGAAAAGGGGAAAGGGCAGGAACATCTGTTTTATTTCAAATTTAAGATCAGCACAGGACACATTTATAATAGAAGTCAGTGATGCCAGCAGAAACACACCTCAGCAGGTCTCTTGACATTACTGTTCATGAAGAGGCTCTTAATGGTGTTGGGCTTGGCTACGACAGATTTCTTCGCATTTTTCTTTGAGTCTGCTCCTTTAGAACCTGCTTTTCCTGCAAACACACAAAAAAAATTCACACAAAAAAAAATCCCACTTTGCACAAAACGATTTACTGTACATTGCTCAACACCCACAATGCGCATACACTGTTGCACTGCTATACTGCATGAATGTTTACCTTTGTTGTTTTCAACTACATCATCATCCAAATCATCGTCAAAGATCTCTCGTCCATCCTCCACATATCCTGTTCCATCTGAGAGAAGAGAAACTTTCACATTAGACTAACCCATCAGACATATCCGATCATCAGTGGATACAGGAGACCGAGACTCACCATCATCAATAATCCAGTCATCCTCTTGTCTTTCTCGTACCATCTTCGAGTACTGCTGCTCATCCACCTCCTCATACACACTTGTTAACTCCTCCACCTGGAAAACATGAACACAGCTGCACCATAACCTATTAAAAACAAGCACTGCTGAATAAATATCAGACCCAAATGTACTATTCACTGTTGGATAACAGCATAATCTTTTTTAAGTACAATTAAATGCTTATTTACATATAATTATTTCTGTAATCTAAAAAAACTAAAACATAGGGCTGATTATTTCTATTGTCAATTCATTTGTTGATTATTCTTTCAATTAATCTATAATTGTTTGGTCTGTAAAATGTCCAAAAATAGTGAATATCGGTCATTACAATGTCCCAGAGCCCAGGGTGCTACAGTAGATGACTGAGTATCAAAATTGTTGATTCATTTTCTGTCAATCAACTAACTGCCCTTGTGGATGGAAGACAGCCTCATATGTGGAAAACCAATTAACAATTTGGTTGAAAGAGGCTGCTTGGTAGATCCAAAGGCCAAGTCAGTGCAAACTTTGTTAATGGACCCTATAACAAGTAAGGCGATGAGGCCCTGAGATATACTGTATCATAGTAAGATAACATTAACCTGTTACAAGTAATAATTTAATTTAAATGCTAACGATTACACACAGATTGTATGATATCCACTGTTATGCATGCATGCATACAATGCACAACTATTAAGGTTCTCACCTCATATTTGATCTTCTCCCCCCTCTTGGCTTTCTTGAGCAGCTCCAGTGCAGACTTCCTCCCCACTTTCTCTCTCTTCTCCCGTCTGGTGCGAGTCTTTGCCAAACTAGAGGCATCACCTCCATCGTCTGAGGAGAGGGGACACATCGTTTATCCCAACAAACAACGTTACTCCATTAATGTCACATTTGCTGGGACAATATTTTGCTCTAACGTCTGCTCTTTGAACACGAGGTCACTTCTCACTACTGGCACTATGGTAACATATTATTCCAGTAACTGACACGAGGATTAGTTTATGACTATATCTTACACAGCGCCAGAAAAGTGCAGTGGAGACAAAGTGACAAAATGACAGAGGGCAGCGCACTTAAGTTAGCTCACATCAATTTAACCCTGCCTGTTATCCTCTCGTAAGTCTAAACAACACTAGACTCATATGGCAAGTTGTTAGCTTAACTAGTTAACAGCTAACGTATACACATAACATTACAGTAACAGTAACAAAGGCCTAAGGACGTCCCTTGTTGTAGTATGACAGTAGTGTAAGCTAGCTAATATGTTAGCTAACTTCATCATTTTTGCTGTGCAAGTCCGCTAAAGTCAGCTAGCAAGCAACGCGAAACCACAACTCACCGCCGTCCGGACCGTCCATGTCTTTCTCTGGGTTTGATACCGGAGCCATAACTTTAACGTTTTTGCCTTTAACGTTTGCTCACTGACGGCGGCAGGTCAACACAACAACAGGACAGTCGCGCCAAATCGGCTTCCCGGGGAAAGTCATATGCAGGAAGTGACATCACTGCGCTGCCAGCCAATAAAATGAAGCGCTGTCTCCACTCTTTCCGCGCGGTGGCAGTGTTGTTCAGCTGTCTTGTTTACTCCACCGCATCTAAAGGGACAGTATTTCTATGTGAGACATTTTAATTCAATACATTTATCTGACATAGGCTTCATGTGTAAATTACTCTGTAGGTTAAGGTTTAACTTGCAAAATACATGATACGATAAAAAAAATATATATATATATTATGATGCAGTACTCTAACTTTGAATAGCCTCAATAAGTAGACCACCTAATTAGACCACCTACAACTTACAATAGCCAATTGATTTGACATTTTAAAAAAAACACTATTTATTTTTGCATCTACTTCAGGCATAAAAAGCACAATCAAATGAAAATATATGCATTCTAAAAAATATATACTCAAACAAAAAAACAAAGGAATCTAAATAAAAATACATATAAATGAATTAATACATAGCAGTGATGTACAGCAAACAAATACAGCTCTTGTGTTGAGGGATCCTATACAATTGTATAAGCTAATTGGCATGCAGAGAGATAGATAATAAAAGTAACCTATACTTTTCCCACAAAAATAATATTTCTATGGATAAGTATTGTCTAAGGTTCCAAGTGAGTCTGTATTTTCCAGGCAGTAACATTACAACCTTATCCTCATGTATCCTGTGTATCCCAATGAAGCTCGTTTCCATGGCGACCAGGCGGGACTTTGTAGGGCACAATGGGATCCTGTCCCAGATTGGGGCCACAGAGACACTACAGTGCGTCCAACAATGAAAACACAAAGCGTGTTTTGTCCTTCATCCCCACAGCCTATTTTGGCTTTTATACCATAAATCACTGTGATAATTCATATGTTAGCCTGCTCTATATAGGCTGCGGTGGGTTAATGGCCATTTTACCATATTTGGGACTTCAGTATTATTTGTGCATGTTGTCAACTAGTAGGTTATACTTGTGTAGCCTAGTATGAACTGTTTAGGTGTAGGTTCATATTTGTGTCCTTAGTTTTAGGTTATAGCCATATTTTATGTTTTTTTTTTTTTGTCAGAGACACATTTTAAAAAAGTAAACAATATTGCTCACTTAAAGAAATCGGCTAAAATGTACAGATTGCATGAGTAAGGTCCTCCACTGTAGTACAATAGGAAGAGGGTTCATGAATGTATAGTCTAATAGCAGTATGGTGGACAGTAAGGTCTGCTAAATGGACCGTGTCCCACAGTTGTCGCAGCTCATCAGCGGTGAGCAGCTGATCTGTCCTGTGGACAGACTGGACAGACAGACGGGCGGCCGTCCCTCTGCTGCTCCTGCCTGCTGTGCTGGAGCAAACACAGACTAAACAACAAACCAGATAGAAAAGCAAGTGGCTAACAAATAACTTACTTTACATAATTGTTTGGTTTTGGAGTTGGACACCATGGTGAAACAGCGACGCGTCAGAGCGCATTCCTGCTGCGCAGCTGTTGCGCCTCTTTGTAGCAGAAGAGGACCACTAAAGGTAAGCATGCATGCAAGTTTCGGTTTCACTAAATTCTACATTATTCTAGTGCAGTCGCCAACGGTAATGGGAAGTTTGCCAAGTGGTGGGGGGAAAAGGGAAATAGAAAAGTAGCCTAGTTTATGTAGTCTGAAGCATATAACACCCTATAATTACTGTGCCAAACAGCCAATACATTCGTCTGGTGCATGTGTTAAACAGTCTGACGAGCAGATTAAGCTACTCACAAATGGGTGTGACTGTGATGGCTAAAAAGGACAACTAGGCTATAACTGGATACAACACGAGACATTGAACATAAACTACCAAATAGGCATACAAGCTTTATAGTCTGATAAAGGTATAACTAATAAGGTTACCATTGAGATTTTAGATTTTTATTTTTATTTTTCCTCATCAGATTCGTTCATAGACTGTCAAAGCCATAAGATCTAGGTAGGCCTACTAAATGTTCATAATATCAAATACACTCTATATTCTTGATCTACTGACATGTAATGAATAAGTAGTGATCCTCTGTATCATCACACTGATGGTGCTATGGACCAGTCCACCAATCCTCACTGCTTATACTGCTACACTGCTGTATCTCTTCTCTGATTGGTCCTTTCTTGGAGCTCTCTCCTCTTTTCGGTCGCCATGGAGAGCTCATCAGCTCTGCGCACGAAGATCGTTTATTGACAGAATGACTCACTCACAGACAGACAGGATAATCCTGTAGGCCTACACATAATATTTATTCTCTTCTCCTGTGGCTCATTTCTGCCCTGAACTGATAATTTCCCCTCAGTTATACATAAATTATTGATGACTGATCACTTCCACATGCTTACAATGTAAGGCATGTAATCTAAGGCAATCTATACTATAGATGTCTTCCCTTGTTTTTGCACAGCCATCAATGTTACTGAACATCTGCAACATTGATGCCAGATGTGCCTGGAGATTTGTGACACAATACAAATCCTCAATAGGTTGAATCAGTACTACGCTGTCAACAGAGAGTAGCAGACAAATTAACTTCATATTTAGCACTGAATATACTTGCAAGGACATCGAGATAGAATAGAATAGAGTTTATGTATTGAGAAAATAAAAATATGTTATAAATTAAAAATATATAGGCTAGGATATGTATTTGCTGTGACCAATGAAAAAGAAAAAAGATAGTTGAGATATTACACATGCATATAAAGGAATATACAAAGGTGAAGTTGGAATGTAAACATTGTGCATTGTTCTATATGATGCAGATTGAAAATTGAAATGTAAACATCTGGCAGTGTTTTTATATACATGCAAAGGTGCTGTGAAATATAAACATTTGGGAGTGTTTTTATATATACAAATAAAGGTGCAGTTGAAATGTAAACACCTGGAACACTCCCAATAATCAACAAAATATGACACTAAAACACACTGGAATCACTTTGCCTTACATTTTTCTTTGTTGTGAACTTTTCTCGAAACATGACTTTTTTCTCGAAAACATTACGATTTTGTTTTGCAAAACGTAACATTTTGTTTGCAAAACATAAAAAAAATTTGCAAAACATTCCGACTTTTTTCTCGCAAAAATGCCACCTTTTTTTTGCAAAACATGACAACTTTTTTCTCAAAAGATTATGAGTTTTTTTTGGAAAACGTAACATTTTGTTTGCAAAACATAAAAGAAATTTGCAAAACATTATGACTTTTTTCTCGCAAAAATGCCACCTATTTTTTGCAAAACATGACACCTTTTTTTGCAAAACATTACACTTTTTTTCTCAAAACATTACGCATTTTTCTCAAAACATTACAATTTTTTTCTCGAAACATTACGATTTTTGTAAAGCAAGAAACATTTTTATTGCATCACAGATAGTGGTGTAATAAAAAATAGTAGTAAGGATATTCATGATATTCACGATTATCCCGATAATGGAAATTCACCATGATCAAGTTATTGTGAGTTATCGTGATTTATGATGAATCCCTAGCTCTGGGGTAGAAGCTGTTTTTGTGTCTGTTTGTCTGTGATTTGATGGACCTGTAGCATCTAAAAAGATGAGAGCAGAGCTCATCCCTTTTGTGGTACAAAGAAATAGCTGCAGAGTGAGACCTCTCTTCACTGCCTCCACCTCTTTGCAGCAGGGGATCAGAGAGGTGGAGGAGGAGGAGGAGGAGGAGAGGGGAGGACAGACAGAGAGGCAGAGCAGGGAGTGGGCGGGGGAACAGAGGAAGGAGAAAGAGACAGAGTGGTGAGGAGGAGGAGAGAGGCAGCGTCTCACTGATGCTGAGTCACATTACAGAGGGACCACAGCCGCATCCCATGAGTCTTTGGGAATCATGGAGGAGCTTGAGCACACCTGCCCCCATCCCCGGACGGTAGGGCAATTTGAATGTGTGTGTTTTCTCATGTGTTCATGCCTTGCAGTGTGTGTGTGACAGGGATGGAGAGGAAGACAAAGGGTCCTGCTTTCTCCCCTGTTACGAAACAGATCCTGTATAGCATGAGGCTGTGGGATATGCTCAGAATGCTGAGTGGACAGTGTGTGTGCTTGAGTGTGTGTTGCCAAAGAAGGAGGGGGTTTGCACAATGGACACTATAGCATGGACATCCTGCTGATGGGGACATTGCGGCAGTAAGGAGAGCCTCCTGTGTTTGGATTCTCTTTTCTTATTTTGTAATTCCTCATCCTGGCATTCATGGTTATCTCTCTTTTCCTCTCCTCTGCCTTCACTCCATTCTCATCTTTACTGCCGGTGTTTTCTCGTGCCCCTGTGTCCCTGTGTTTCTCTTTTTTTTGCAGCTTTAATCCTTCTTATGCCAGATGTTCTTTGCTCGTGCCAGAGTGGGCTTTATACTGTGCACGCTGATAGGCCTGTATGCCCCTAGTCAGTGAGTTTAAGCTTTACCATCTGCTCTGTGCTAAGTGTTTGTAAGCCACCCCTCTGTTCTCACCGTGCCCAAGGAATCGTGGGTGATGAGGAGGGTGCTCCCTAACCACAACCTCTCTGATGCTTTTTTTGGTGATGGCTAGCATTAAATTCTGATACCTGTCTAATGGAAATGGACAGAGAAGTTCAAACATTTGAATGACCTGACAAAAATGCTCAAAGCCAATCTAGAAAACAGGGGAAGGATGTGCAAGTAAATGGGATGTTACTATAAAAGGAGTCTCACATCTATGGCAATGTTAAAAATTAATGTCTTCTTTCTATTCCTCTTGTAACTCTTTACCTGCCAATGTGTTGCCTGCTTATATATATTCTGTTATTTGCACAATCAAAATCCACGTGTCCAACACTAAATATAGGCTGTTTCCAGACCTCTAAATTACTGCCCACATTTCAGATTTTTCAGCAATTCATATAATGAAGTTGACTTTATTTTTTATTTGATATGGACATCACAGTAGCATTTGAATTGTAACATGCATTTATGCACAACAACTAGATGCACTGCAACACCTGTCCACATGAGGCTTTTGCAAAAGTCAACAACAACTGACCAACACAGAATTGAGAAAAATGCAGAAATGAGCATAAAGTGTCATTATTACACCAAATAAGGAAATATGTCACAAAGGAAAAAAATGTGAGTGCTGCATTGGGTCAAGAAACTTGGTGTTGTAAAAGGGGAAAAACCAGGTACTCACCAAGGATAGAGCAAGTAGTCAAGTAAGAATAAAAGACTGTCCAGCTTCCTTTTAATGGAAGTCCAGCATGGTGCAGGCTGGCAGTCAAAAAGCATCCAAAGCACTCGGATTGTAAGACAAAAATCCTTTATTACTAACGTGTTTCCACTCAAAGAGTCTTCTAGGGTGCAATGAGGGCAGGTGCTGCATTAAAAACTCATCAAGAGGTCATGTGACATGGGTCACATGGCATGTGAATGATACCCACTTAAAGAAACCAAGACATGATGAACATAACAAAATAAGTGCAAAACTCACAAATATCCTAGAAATTAAATAAACAAATTGAAAATAACAATGAGTGTTAGCTTGTATTGTAACAACCTCAAATAGAAAAGTAAACAATCACAAATAAATATATTGAAGATGATGTGACAGTGATATACCATAATGTGAATCCTCATAGGAGCCTACGATGTGAAGAAACCCATAATTGGTCACCTATTTGTCCATAGATTTGTTGACATCAATACAAATGTAAGAGGAAGATAACATTATGGTACACATAAACTAAAAAAAAGAAACTGCACTGTCAAGGAAATATGTCATGTTTTATATGTTATATGGGCTATGCATGAACAAATGTATCCATTATGTTTGCCAAAAAGTAATTCACACATTCAGAAATGTATGTATGAGTATGTTATCCTACATATGTGATGAGTTCAGTCAGACATAGCAGGGGATCACACCACAGAGAGGTCTAATTTATGAACAATCACAGATACAAAGCAGATGAAATCCAGTGGATTTAATCATTTTACATCTAGGGTCATTTTCTGCAGCATGCCATCAGTTCAAAATCATGTTTCTAAGCAAATCTCATACAACTGTGAAGTATCAAGGTGATACAACAATGTAACGTTTTTTTAATATCTCCCAGATGTTTATGTTTGCTTATTAGAGCTCTCTTTGTATGAAAAATGAATCCTGTCCTGTTAATACTTTATGACTCTGAGGAGGTCACCTGTTTGTGTTGTTGTCTGTCATGCAGAGGTGGATGCACAAGCACTGTCCTCAGTGTGGCAGGCTTCCCATCAAATTATAGTAATTAAGTATTATGTCAAAAATTTGTGAAAAACCTGTGATAAAATGGTTAGGGCTGGGCAGTTAATCAAATTGTATTTATTTTGTATAATATATATATATATTATATTAAAATTATTATTATTATTATTATTATTATTATTATTATTATTATTATTATTATTATTATTATTATATATATTACAATTTTGGCTTCCAACAATTATGAAATGATCATCAAAATAAAACGATTATTGTGCGGTGCATTTTCACCCATTTTTGCTGAGTTACTGAAATATGTTGAATATAGTTTAACAAAATATTTATGAGTTTTCAGTAGGTTGTGGCAGTGCAGTAATGTTACAGTATAGTATATCTTATTCATTTTTATCTAATTTATTTGAAATTTGTATATTTATTTAAATTAATATATAATTATACATTATTTATTTATTTATTGTCTCATTTTTTAAAACTTATTTTTCTTTAATTTTGTATTTTTCAGTTGAATTATTAAAGTTCAAGAAAATCCACTGTTTTTTTTAAGTTCATTAAATGCATGATGTTTCCAAAGTCACTGAGTAATCGTGTTATAACCGTGATCTCAATATTGACCAAAATAATCATGATTATGATTTTTGCCATAATTAAGCAGCCCTAAAACAGTGACAACTTTACATCTCAGTATAATTTGTAGCCAAGTACATTTGAAGACAGTTGGGAACACACTATTTTTTGATACTGTGAGCTCCACAAAGTAGAAAATGTTTTATTTAGTAAAATCTCTTCCCTTTAGCTCTGGTTTAAAGCTTCGTTTTCTTAAACAAATCCACTACTCACTCTCCAAACCTGCACTGTTATTCAAAGCCGCCGATTTGATATTTGACTGTCCCCGTCTGTGTCGGAACATGTCGTCATGCCAGACTGTGGTTTTGTTGCTGTTCCTAGAGGAAATGTTGACGTCAGTTGCCTGTGTTGTCCACAGAGACTGAATCTGTTTCCATTTTTTTTCATCCTCCTCTCGCACTCCCACAGCTTTCAGCTCTGTGCAGACTCTGATTCTCATTTACTGGTGTGAAGTCAGTGAATATTCCCTGCAGTCAACAGATGGCATACAAAGACAAATTTTCAGGCCGGCTCACACTGCAACACTTTAACCTTGATGTCGCTTTGATAAACACAAACAAGTATCATCCATCGTCCCTTCTTGCTCTGTTTGTCTTTGTTTCCATGTCCCGCTGTCTTTTATTCTTTCTTCACCTGCTGTATTTACATTTATGTATCTGAAAATGAGAGTTGTTTTCACCCTTTCCAATTAGTCACCTGCATCTTCCATCTTATTCTTCCCTTTGAATTTGAGCTAATTCCCGAGAGACCTTCGACTACACATCAATAGCTCACACACACAGAGTGATCAATAACGCTGAGTGCAGCTCTGGCTATCTCTCAATCCATTGTCCTAATATAGAGCAGGCACAAACTGTGGTCAATGACTTAATGGAGGTTACTGTAACACGAGTGGAAAGGGAGACATATTGTGTACCACTGAAGGAATGGGGGTGGACACATGTTTTCTTAATGCAGCTGTTTTAGATGAACATCAGCATCCTCCAAAATAAGATATTTGATCTATAACCCAGTCTCTTTCTCCTTCTCTCTGTCTCAGACTCTGACAAAGCCTGCCATCTTTGCCAGGGAGACCAGTTGTGATTGTCGCGCCCCTCATGAGAAACTCACCATCGCTCAGGCCCGCAGAGGCACCCCAGGTACCGTAGACCTCCTCCTGCTCGCTTTCCTTCTTCTAGCTTTCATGTTTGTCTTCATCTTATTCCTCAATCCATCCTTTCTCTAATATTTGCTACTTATATTGCTACCATTACTGCTTCTGCTATACTGTAACATTACAACTACTACTACTGATACTACTTCCTCTGAAGCTTCTCCTACTACCACACCAACCACAACCAAACATTTAAAATAGTTTCACCAGTGGCAAACATTAAAAGACTCTGAATGTTAAACTTTATTTGGTTGGTTGTATGTGTTTTAAGTTAGCTTTAAGAAAATAAACAATGTACTATTTGCAAAAGGTAAACTTTTATTATTAAATTACTTTCTTGTAAAGTATTTTCTCAATTATGCTCAGGTTTAAATGTAAAAAGTCAGATGGTCAATTTACCCCCAGATCTGGATCAACTTACTCCTAACCTGGTGCAAGTTGAGCCACAGGTACACTGTTTGTTGAGAAGTCATATTTTCAAGGTCTTTTAGATCTGCATTCTTATAATTTCAATAGGAGACATTCTGAAATAATGGTAGATGTTTTCATACTTCTCCTACAGTGTCACTATAACTATAACTGCAACTACTACTTCTACTACTGATACACTTTTGGAAATGCTACTGCTGATACATTTTCTACTATGATACTTGTTGTAGCTGGTTACTTTCAACAATACTGTACTACAACTACTACTAGTACACTGCTACTGCGTCTACTACCTCTGAAGTTACGTCTACTACCACAATTACTACTATTGCTTCTGCTTGGCTACTACTTGCTACTGCAGTGTCAGTTTTTAACTGCAACTACCACTACTACTACTACTACTACTACTACTACTACTACAGTACACTTCACTTCACTACTGATGCTAACACTACTACTACTGATACCATTTCTAATATGATACTGTACTACAACTACTGCTAGTGCAGCTACTACTAGGCTACTCCTACTAGTATTACTAATATTACTACTGATATTAGGCTACTGTTATTACTCCTACAGTAGGCCTATCACTATAATCACTACTACTGATATTCTCGATGCCAACGCTACTACCACATATTACTATAACTATACAACATCTCTGGTTCTGCTGCATACATTTTTAAATGAATAAAACCCTGTTGTAAAATAATGTAGAATGCCATTAATACATTTATCTTTCATATAAATCAATACAACCATAAGAGGTTTAGTTATGTCTGTCCAGGCATATGTATGAAAAATTGTGTTGCTTTTCAGCCACAGCCATTAGTCTCACTAATACCTGTCATGCATATTTTATAGTTAGTTTTGATAAATGTGTTGTGTGTTTTCAGTGGACCGGCCAGTCAGAGTCTACGCAGACGGCATCTTTGACCTGTTCCACTCTGGACACGCTCGTGCTCTCATGCAGGCCAAGAACCTCTTTCCCAACACCTACCTCATAGTAGGAGGTAGGCCACACACACACACACACACACACACACACACACACACACACACACACACACACAGAGACTTGTGATATATGTGCGTCTGTGTTTTGTGCTCGGAACAGTGTGCAGTGATGAGCTGACCCATAAGTACAAGGGTTTCACAGTCATGACAGAGATTGAACGTTATGAAGCGTTGCGACACTGCCGCTATGTCGACGAGGTTTTGAGAGACGCACCCTGGACGCTCACACCGGAGTTCCTCGAGAAACACAAGGTGTGTGTGTGTGGTTGTTTGCAGTATTTGAGTGTTAAACAGTGCATGAAGCATCCAGGGGCTGCAATCACATCCTACGGCCAAAAGTAACCCCTAACTGAATTAGGAGAAACTCTTAAAAATTACAGGGCGTGCCAGCACTAAAAGTCCTAAGTCTGCGAGACGGTAGAAGCAGTCCAGTGAACTCCTACATCACTAAGTCAGTGTTTTAGAAAAAAGAGTGATAAGAATGACTTTTAAAGCATATTTTGGCAAGAGGGCAAGTTAAATCAGCTCACCAATAAATTAAAACAATCTAATAACCCAGAGGATGACAGTTTGCTCAACTCTATCTATCCATCCATCATCCATCCATCCATCCATCCATCATCCATCCATCCATCATCCATCCATCCATCCATCCATCATCCATCCATCCATCCATCCATCCATCCATCCATCCAT
>JAOVVB010257832.1:0-19496 GCA_028570985.1 Heterobranchus longifilis
GTGTGTGTGTGTGTGTGTGTGTGTGTGTGTGTGTGTGTGTGTGTGTGTGTGTGTGTGTGTGAGTGCGTGCGTGCGTGCGTGCATGCATGTGTGTGTGTTACGCAGACCTGCATAGCCTCTGCATAGCCAATTAAACTAAAATACAAGAAAAAAAAATCCCTGAACAAATATATGAGGACTTTAAGAGGGGATGTTGAAGATGTATTAACCTTGTAATTGCCTGTGTAAAATATGCTCCCATGGTAATGAAATTTCCTGCTTTAATTTGAAAAAATTGGGGAAATATCTCCCTTTTTTGCCTTGTGTTTTCTCATTTAATTGCATTTAAACTTCAATCTCAAACACCCCCACCGCTTTATGGGGGGGAAGGAACCAGCGCTGGACCGCCACATCTATTAATCTAACTGTCCTTTATCGGAATTAGCATTCAAATGTGATCGGTTCCACTGCGCCTTCGCCACCGCTTGTAATTCCAACAAAATCCACTCCTATGCAATAACTACAGTGCCCTTCAAGACCACTACCACCTCCCCCTCGCTTTGAGAGGTATTGATTTTTATTTGTTCTGTAATGAGAACAATTAGTCTTTTTTCTGCCCTCCTTCATCTATCACCTCTGTGTTCCTGTGGCTCTGCCACCCAGCCGGCGTCTGTCTTTAAACCCAGCCGGAGGTCCATCCTCCGGGCAGAGGACACCACTGTGCCCCTCTGCATAGGAAATACAACAACTCACAGAGAGATAACAGAGGACGCTTCACTTTTTCTACCTGACGATGGCCTACAACTAAGCATAAAGTCTATACAACAGGCTGATCTCACAGAAATCTGTGCCCACGACCTCTTAACACTGAATTAGCTGGTGGCGTCACATATTGTGTTAAAATTACATGTTCCCACGACAACAATGTCAGTGGAAAGTCTGTTAGGATCCTTTGCCGTGGTGGACACACAAACTCCCAGGTTCACCCAGATGAGGACGTATAAAGAGAATCCAGAAACACACGACTTTCACACGGGAGACCGGAGTTCACATCCCGGTTAAAACAACATTTTAACATCCAAACCATTCTAACCTTAACGACTCTTTTCAGTGCCTAAACGGAAGTCGCTGAAATGTGGGTGTTTTTTCTGTGCTTAAACCTAAAGAAACTCAGAAATGTAGATGTGGTAAGTAATCCAAACCATGATGTTTTCTTTCTCAACGTGCCGCCCCCTACTGGCCCGGCGAGCGTTTGGAGTGTTCATGTGTTCTAATGTGGACGGAGATATTTATCAAAACGGAGGTCGTGTGGATGAAAGAGAAAAATATCTGTTCATAAAAATATCTGCATACATGTAGACAGGGCCTTACTGTAGGTGCATGTATTTGGTGGGGGGGGGTTTGGGGGTGCTCCCTCAAGAACATTTTACGTTTTCCAATTAAAATTGTAATGTAATGTCACATCATTTTGGTCCATTATTATTATTACTATTATTATTATTATTATTATTATTATTATTATTATTATTATTATGATGAGCACTCATTCTAAATATGCAACTCCCCAAAGCAAATATGGCTGAATCATTGTGCTTCAGAAATGACATTTTGTACATGTCTGAATGTAGATCACGATCTTTTAACAATTAATCGTGCAGCCCTAGTCTATGGTAAAAATATAATCTCTAATGCTGCAAAGTTGCAAAATCAACAAACTCTCCTTTGATCACGAGTTTGAAATCATTTCAGAAAAAAGACCTCCTTACAGAACATGCCAAGGTATGAAAATGGCAGGTAATGGCTGCACACTAAAGCAAAGATTAACTTTTGGCAGAGTAAGTAGAAAATCATAACCCATCTGACGCCAGTTTGACAAACCTCCTCCTGGCTGCAGAATGAGCACAGTGAAAGAAAAAAGAAATAAATCAGCAGAGAACTAGAACAAGTTGCATCACTGCAACTTTTGTTTCTGATGTGTCAGATCAGACGGAGTCTTTGAGGCGCTCTCAGCGTCACATTAGCAGAGAAACATCTGTGATTGCTGTAAGCACAGAAAGAACACAAAGCGAGAGGATAAATGAGGTAAAAACAAGAGAAAGTGTGGGATGCACTCAGTGAATAGCCACTGGATGGAAGAGGAACTGTCAAATGACTACAGATAGTATATCATTACTCTGATGTGCACGTAAAATATGAAATGTCCACTTAGAATAATTACAGAGAAACAAACAAAAAGCAACAACCAAAAGGATCTATGTCTTCATATACAGTAAAGAGGTTTGGGGATTTGCGGACTGCAGTGAAAAAATAACTCAATGAAAAAAAACAATGTTTCCCTCCATAATTACATCTCAGAAAAGGCAATAAAACTTTATCGCCCACACATTCATTCTCATTTTTTGTCTGGCAGACATGTTCATTTCTCTCGCGCCTGTGTGTCTCTTTCCCTCAGTCTTTATAATCCTCCGCTCCCTCGGTACAACACTGAATGCTTTCTCTTCCATCTGAACCTACTCCACTCTCTCTCTCCCTCGAGTCCTCACACAACCACTCCGATGCCTCTGCTGGGCTCCATCAGGACCAGCAGGACTGGAGACAGCATACATTTCTAGCAGACTGTCTGTGGTTGTGGGCAGACTGACCACAGCGCTGTGGGATGTTACACTGCACCTCCGGACTCACAATGACCTCACCACGAGACTACAACTGACCTGCTGTGCTGCGGAGAGACGACGAAAAGTGCAGCATCGCTGACAGAAGAGTGCTTTTCTGTCACTGACACGGAGTGCTCTTAATGCATAACATACATTTGCAACTCGCAAAGCCTCATCACAGCAGGAATAAGAGACGCTGCTCTACATTCAGCTCATAGCTGTGCTTGATGCAGTTAGTGGGTGAATTATTTAATACTGTCACAATATGTGGGCAACATCTGACAGAAGAAAATACGACTAAGAGATAAATGTATGTGTATGATGCTGACCATCAGCTGTGGCCTATACGGTGTGTGCAACTTTTAACACAAAACACCCTATACGTCACATGCTGCATTTTATTTTAATTTAATAATTTTTAGATAATTATAGTATAATAATAACATTAATTTCTGACACTTTGATTAAGATGCATTGTGAGAAATTTGGCTTTGAGATATTCTGATACCATTTTTTTCTTCTTGATACAGATTCTGTTACCTGAACTGGCATATCGGCTGATACCGAGTACCAGACATTTACAATTTGAAATAGTACAGTAACAGTATAAAACAGGAGTGCAACAGCAACTGAAATTGGAAACTCTTGTGCCATCCATCGAAATGGAAGCCTTGAGCATAATGTACACATCACAGTTTTACTGGTGGGATTTTCCAGTGTAAAATATTGTATACGTTTTGCTAACATTAGCTCGGACTAACTTTACACTCTCTGCTAGCAGACCAAACTGGAAATCAATTCTTCTTTGCCGCTGTAAAAACAGTCGTTGCCAGTGGCAGCACAGCACAACTCCCTGTGTAGGCTACTAAATAAGAACTGATTTCCAGGAAAACGACTGTTTTATCTGGGTGAAACTACTTTAATGTTGTTGGTGCTAAATTATGTGATATTGTATTTTAGGCAGTATCAGAGGCATTTCTGTTACTGGTATTGGTATCAGAACAACTCTTATTTGGCTAGCATTTAGTGCCACAAAATTATATTACATGCATAAAACTATTACATTTTGTATAAAAATCATGTTTAATGACACAAATGTATCTTTTTTTTATTACAGTATATGGTATGACATGTATTCTGTGGCACTAAAACATACTTTTTATTGTGAGCTATTTCTTTGAAAAGCTGCCTCACAGAAGACTTGATGGAGCATTATTAATTTGAGTTTAACTTGTTGGACTCAGATGGTTTGAGATAAATTTAACCTTGCAGTTGAAATCACCATGAATTAGGAAGTCTATCATTGCATTTTGTGTGTTTTATTCCCAGCGAGAGCACATTTTTCTACTAAAACTGAGCAAAAATTAATGGAAAGTAGTGAAAGATTTGCTGCTCATACCACCAGTCATTCTAATTTCAAGGATACTACAAATCCCTGGTTAATCCTGTCAGTCATGTGAATGACGGACAGGCCGTGATGATCCACAGGGGGTCGGACTGATCCCAGCTGCTCATTACTTTGATTACTCTGTATGGATGTGTGTATTTGCTTTTCTATCTCTTGTTTTTTTTTTGTTTTTTTAAGTACAAATTCTCTGCAAAACATGTTGATGGTGCTGGAAAGCAGAGCGATCACAGTCTTACACTAAGGGTGTTTCAGCACGTTACCTACAGGAGCCGTGTTGATGTTGAAAGGAATAGACATGTCAAGCTTAACATGTATGAGTCAGTGATACCGTAATCTAAAGCTGCAGCTTCCTTGGGATTCTTCCCAGCATTGCTGTACATAAGCAGACACATGCTGCTGTAAACGCTGTTTGCCGTGTGTGTGTGCGTGTGCGTGTCCCTCCAGCAGAAAGTGAGCTGTTGGCTCACACAATGCAGCAAAATCGGAGTAGACGCTAATGCTGAAGGCCTTAAAACTGTAACATCATGGTGAAAATATGCAAAGCAAATGGAGGGCAAACTGTGAAGAGAACTCTACAAATGAGAAAGTTGTTGATACTGAATCTGTCAACGAGAGGTCCATCTGGAGACCCTTGTTTTGAATTCTAGTTACACGGTCACGTAAGAATTCTCACTTTCCATCTGCCACGTATTCATTACGTGCTTCACACCAACTCTAAGCAGATGCATTAAATGTTCCCTGAGTTGTGGAATATGATCTGTAAAAAGGTTTTGAAGTCAACTTTCAGTTCTCAAACACTGACTAAATGATCAACAGGTGGTGAACACAGACAGGACACACCTGGTGAGGGGACGGGGCGAATGAAGTCCAGTTTCCACCAAACACTTTTGGTATAGTAACCGTGGTAACCCGTAATAAACCGTACTGTACATGTACTTAAACCCCAGATCTATTTTGCGTTGTCATCGCAGACAGTACTCTTAAATGTAGGCTTAAATGTAGTGTTCTCGGTATGTTGCTGTTTATTTCAGCAAGGAGACAAGTTTGGGAAAAGCTACTTCAGAGCTCAGAGGAGGAGAACACCTCCGACCTCAAGACAGCGCAAGAAGGTAAGCTAACCGAGGATATATTATGTCCCTTGTTACAATGCATTTCGTTTAATGTACTTTAGCTCACTACCCAGTGGTGGAAGAAGAATAAATGTCTGGAGATGAAAGAAAGCACCATAGACGCTCTGAAAGGGTCAGCGATGGAGGGAGAATCTTAAACAGGGGAAATAATAATTCAAACTCACTTAGTTCATCAAAGTGTGTCTCGATGCCGTCAGCTCCGGGCACTGAGCAGATGAGACGAGCTTTCAGAAACGTGCTCCACTTGTTGACCAGACAGCAGTGTCCACCGTCATCATTCTGCAGGGGAACAGACAGTCGTCATCCAGACACCTCTACGGAAAAAAGTCTGACCAACGTCTGACTAACAGCTGTTTGAAACAACCTGCACTGGGTCTGTTGTTATTGGGCCTGTATGAATAAAGTTCAGCTCTGTGTTTCAGCGTGGCCCATCTGCACAGGAGGTCAGCCAACTTCTACTGCGGAGCTACAGATTCAAAGCCTCGGGGAAATGATTCATGGGCTGAAACTCAACACATTTCATGGAGTACAAATGATTTGCAGAGCTGGACATTTGATGTCTGTTTTTATCTACTGTAACATAGGGAATAATTCTGTTTTTTAAAGTTCCTTGTGGTAAAACGGGTAACATGTTTTAGTATCTTCCAGAAACAGATCGAAATGTGTTACATTGCTGTTATTAGCTAATGGCATGCCTCTAAGGATGTCAGTCAGTCAGTTGGCGCACCACTTTGGTCCAGACTGAAATATTTCAACAGCTACTGGATGGATTGCCATAACATTTTTGTACAAACATTCATGGTGGCCAGAGGATGAATCCTATATTGACTTTAATGATCCCCTGACTTTTCTTCTAGCGCCACCAGCAGGTTTACATTTGTGGTTAAATATCTCGACTGCTGTCAGATGGATTGTCATGAAATATGCAAAAGATATTCAAGCTCCCTAGAGCCACCAGCAGGACAAACGTTTCACTTAGTCTGGAGCGCCTTGGTAGCCGAGTCATTATAGTGCATGCCGTATAACCGCAACGTAGCCGGTTCGATTCTAGCCGGGGAGCTTTATTGTCTGTCATACCTCCCTCTCTCCCATGTTAACTATCTCTTCACTGTCAGACTGCTCAATAAAGCTGAAAATGTCAAAAAAGAAAAAAGAAATCCTTTAAAATAAAACCTAAAAAGTGAAATATCTCAACATCTCAACACCAAATTTGGTACAAATATTCATGGTTCTCAGATGATGCAACATAATGATTTTGGTGATCCACTGACATTTTGTCTAGCGCCACCATGAGGTTTAATTACTTTTTTTTTTTTTTTTTTTTTTACTGAAATAACTTAACAAGCATGACAGACATGTGTTGTACAATTTGGCACAGATATTCATGGTCCCCAGATGATGAATTGTAAAAAATCCTGTGATCTTTCATCTCATGCAATCATCAAATTTCTGTTTGTCCAATACTGATTTATGACCTGCAAAATTATGACATTCCCATCAGCCTCAGTTATACTTTGCGTTTAGTGCTGATTCGAAAAATGTAAACGACAACAGTAAACATTATACCTGCTGAAGATCCATGCTCTAGCATTGTCACTGTGAGCATGTTAGCATGCTGGTGAAAGCATTTAGCTCAAAGCACCGCTGTGTTTACGTACAACCTCACAGAGCCACTATCATGGCTGTAGACTCTTGTTTAATATATTTCTTGTAAATTGCATTCTTTAGGAATGCATCTTGCAAACACTGGAGTGCCTTCAGAGACATTTTTCTGAAGTCCACATACAGATGGTTTGAAAGTTTTGCACGCTGTGTCATTATTTGTCTGTCTTCAGTGAAAAACATTACGGAGTAAACACAGCTCTGGCTTTGTACGGACGTATATGCATGTATACAGATGTGGACTAAAGTAAACTCTGCCGCTCAAACATTTCACACAGAGGAATAAAAATAACAACACTTTCCAAATTTAGCTGTTGAGGCAAACAACAAAGATTTGGTTTTCGGACTGGTAATTGGTGTGTGTTACGGTTTTCCTGCTCAGCAATTACTGATGATCATGGGGAACTTTCTTTACAGGCCTCTAAGAGACTAAGAAACAGGCAACAGGCTGTAACTAACCATTACGGAGACACATAAACCTTTCAGCTGTGAAGATCAACATGAGGTTTGCTGACGGGTGTGATAACTCACCAGGCAGATCCGGCCTATCCTGGACTGGGTCATGGGACTCTGGCCCATCTCGGAGGCTTTCTCGCGGAAGAAGAAGTAGAGCTTGTCATCATTCTTCTCAGCGCTGTCTGGGATGAGGTGTGCGTGGACGAATGTGGGATCTGTAGAAAAGAGAGAAGGGGAGAAAGAAAAAAAAATCAGACCAGTGATGATCCCCAGCTGAAGGTTTGGTGTGAACAGAAGAAGTGTCAAACGATTAAAGTAATAAAAGTTCAAGCTCTGTCTTATTTTATTTCACATTTTTTTGTCTTAAAGCAATATCCACATGCCCATATGTACACTGAAACATTTTTTTTTTTTAAGCTGCAATCATTCCTCCTGCCCAAACTGGCTGTTAAGAGATCCCTTCCTTACATGCTTCCAATGTAAATTATGGGGGGATAAAATCCTTGTTCAGTGCAAAAAAAAACAAAAACACTCTAAACTTCAGCTGAATATGAGACGTCAGCAGTCTGAGTCAGTTATATCAAATGATGTCCTCTAAAGTTACAGCAGTGCAGGGACAGTAACAGAAAGAGGGACTTTTTCCACTATACATTTGTAAGATACCTGTTTAATCTGGCAAACTCAGAATTGCTTTTACACTTTTACACAGAATTAAGGGGCTTTCACACCGCCGCACGGTGAAGAGGAAGCAGTTTCCGTGTTCCCCATGCTGAACCTCTGCTGACAGGACCATAACAGCAGCAGCCACTTTTAAAAATGATTTGCTTTTTTTTTGGGAAATGCTCTTGCAGGTAGGCGGTTGTCAGGGCATTTACCATGCGGCGGTGTGAAAGCCCCATTAGGTCTGTGGATTTTGTCCATGATCACTTACATTAATGGCCAGTATGAACAAGAGAAATGATTATAGCAAGAAAGAAACTGTTTCAATGAGTATTGTTTTAAGACAGACATGAAAAAATGTGAACCTATACTTTGAAGTTGCGATTAAATGAAAAATGCCTTTTTAACCCTTTTAGATCACATACCCGGTCATATTGTGCACCTATTTAACAATATATGCAAAAAAAAGCTGGTACCAACCAAGATCAACCAATGATATCAGCTACGATCCTCTGTAGCTCTGTTATCACGTTAATCTCTTCTGCCTGGTTCAGCCTGCTCACTTTTTAGCGGTCCAATAAAATGCAAAGGGTTTGATTTGAATCCCTCTTGTAACTGTACACCGCTCAAATATTCCCTTTCACTGGGAAATATACGTCACAGTACAGAAGCTGTTACACTGGGACTTTAACTGTCCCTGAAAGCAGTAGATCCTGAAGAAAAATACTTCATAGTCGGGAACTTGAAGTCATATCCATGGTGGAAACAAGTGAGGTCTTAAGTCCTGTTCCATTGCACATGTCAGCCTCTCAGGGCCTCACTAACACCCTCACTAACTTGGTGCCAGTGAACATATCACAGTATGTATGGCTCACAGAGAAACTGGATGAGGCAGAGGTCTATTGAGAATCATTACTGCTGTAACCTAAATAATAGTAGCCCGGAGCCCAGAATAGCACTTTAACTGTCCTAAACCCACCCCTTTATTTCTTCCTAGTGACAATGCTTAATATGGCATCACGGTGAGCTCCCACTGGCTGACTTACTGGGTCACCGCCGGGTGCCCCTCCCCACTGTGACTGACCAGGGTCCCAAATGAGGACAAACCAAAACCAGGAGGAGGAGGGGGGGGGGTGACCAGGAACCATGTAATTGGGGGGGAGGGGAAATATCCGAGAGATTCCACATGGCTGATTAGCGGGACTCAGGTGTCCCGATTCAGTGTACCACTACCAGGGGACTGTTGTCAGGGCAACAGGGTCAGAGGAAAATCTGGGAGCCAGCAACACCGGGGGAGGCCGTGATTGATTTGGCAAGATCAACCCAAAGCTCCCGAGCAGCATTTTCTAACGCTGTGACAATCATGGTTCATTAGAGAGCGGAGGCTACTCGGAGTCATTATTGACATCCTGCTACTACACCACTGACCTTGTGGTCAGGCTCTGCATGCATGCAGTCAACAATTAGCGTAGTGCATTTTATCCCTCCAGTCAAATGATCATGTGGTCATGTGGATCGGGCTGGAAAGATCAACAATCTCATTCCTAGACGACACAGCTCGAGGAACGGACGACGTGCAGGGCGGTGTTGAAGCTACATATGGGAATTTGCGTGAGACAGCAACGTTTTTCAGGAAGCTGAGGAATAAATTAAAAACAGTCTGGAAAGAGATGAGTGAAAGAAATGATGCTGGCTGCAGAACAAGCCGCGAGTTGAGACATTACCGTTTAACCATCTGGAGTTGTACTGATCCGTCCGCATGGCTGTCTGCTTCCCCAGCGTACGGAAGATAGCAGAGTCTGTTCCCATGAAATCAATGTAGACACCTGAATACAGCTCTCCATCTGTCAGTTACACAGAAAGAAGGAAGGGTGTTGCAGAGGTGAAGTCATGACGGATGAAAAATGTTCAGGTTCAAGTAACGAACACGTTGTCCACCACGTCTGATTGAAACTTCGATAAATTGTTGCGTAATTCTTCCAAGTTTCATTAAAATCAGACTGGTGGCACGTAGAGCAGCTGCGGCCATTCACAACTAGATGTTTTTTACTTTGCACGATGATTATAATTTCTTTGTATATTGTCTAAAAAACCACAGCACAGTGCCAAAATACATCATAGTTTGAAAATTTCATCAAACCCGGACCAGTACTGTCAGAAATGTCATGCGTGGGTTAAAAATGGTGACCTCAAAATTATATTGCAATCATACTTATATCTCACTCTTTGGGCCAAAGACAGCTGGATTTACACAGTTTCATCATGTTTGACATCAAGGTCATTTTCTGTGCATGAAAAAAGGTGAAACTTCGGCCACATACACAACAATACATTTTCATTTTAAAATGCATAACCTTTGCTATGTTTACGCCTATCATCCACACTACCACGGCATTTGAGACCTTTGGAAACAATGACGCAGACACCCAATTTTTCTTGCTGATGGGGTTTTATCAGTCACGACGTGCCCTTCCCTGATTAGTCACACCCTTATCACGTGACCCTTTTTTTCGGAAGAAAACAAACGACATCAGCCTTGACTATCAGTGGTAAATTCAACATGGATAATGAATTACAGCTGTTGCTGACAAGCTGGCAGCTGTTGTGCAGTTGAATTCTGCATTTTATAAAGCTACTACTCCCTACATACGCAAGAGGCAGGCTATTACTCAATAGATTTGCAACAATTCCTGTGTCCAGAGACGTTATCAGCCTTACACCAAGTTAATACCGGCACACACATGCCCAGTGTAGGTGCACGGTCAGGCGTGTTATATTGACAGAGAATAGTTCTGAAACTGTGCTAAAACGATCGTGAGGACGGAGATCGTAGTGTGGTAGTAGTTTAGTTTATTTCAGTCATTTCCCTCTTATACAACTGAAATGCACATGAAATAAAAAACAAAAAAACAAAAAAATAAAATAAATAAACAATAATAAATCATTACTTCTGAAGTAGTGGCATATCATATGCAGACAGAAAAGGTGTAGGCTGAATTACACCTACCCTTATTTTTTACAAAATTAGTATTATCTTTGTACAATTTCCTTTAGGAAGTAGTAGTGTGGATATAGCCTTGGAGTCTCTACTGGTTATCTACTGTAGTGATATTTTGAGGAGGTAGGTCATAGGTGGTAAGTGTAAAATAGAACTAACACCTAAACCACGGGAATTCCAGCTTCCTGTGTGTGGGACGTTTCTGTCCTGCCAGCTATGTAAAACGACCTGTAGCTAATTTTCTTGGTGTTACAGTTTTGTTCAAGTCAGCTGGAATTGAGCTGACATAGCATAGCAGAAGAGAAGGTCTCTCTGTTTCTCTCACACAAACACACGCACGCACGCACACACACACAGGGCAGGAGGTCACTGATCAGCAGCCATGTCTGACCACCTGTAGGCTGCTGACAACAAAAGACCACCCACTGACATGAGCGCACACATGCACACATGCATACATGCACACGCGCACACACACACACCAACAGAACAAGTGTACTATAATAACAAACATTCTCTGGTTGCAGCTTCCTAAATGTGAGGATGTGCAAGACAAGTGATTTAAAAACATCGCCTTGGGCTCAGAAAAATGTTACTGGGTATTTTATTCACGTTTCATTTACACTGCATGTACAAAACAATTAAATGATTACTGTGAATACAGCTTTTTTTTAGGGTTTTGTGCTTTTTTGTACTACTTACTTTCATTTCATTCACTTTTATTATACATTTTTTAATGATGTCTCTTGTTATTGCACTATCCCCTTTGCTGCTGTAACACTGTAAATACTAATAAAGGATTCTCTTATCTTATTAATGGAGAAAATAATGGGCAGATTCATTGATAATGAAAATAATCATTAGTTGCACCCCTGTATTGTACATTGGTGCATGGAATTTAAAATCTTCACCCATAATCCGAGGAGCTTATTACCTTGGGAGCAGGTACTATAACAACCAACTATGACTTTCTTTAAGTAAACTATTAAAAACTGAAAAGAATAAATAAATCTAAATTCAACAAAGTTTGACAGAATTTATATGGAAACAAACAATCCTTTTGAGGCATGCACAGACTGAAGCCAAAGGCATATTGCAGAGCTTCCCTATTTTCCACAGTTAGTTATTTGAAACTGTCTATACACGTTGTATGAAGGGAAAAAACAAGCAGGGACTTACTGATCAAAGCAGAGACGCTGTTCAGTTTGGGGTCATAAGGACATTTTCCTTTCCCAGAATCCACTTTACCAGGTTCAAGTCGGAAAATGTATTCCTATAAAGAGTTAGGAAAAACAGCATTAGTAATTTTCCTTTCTTATTTGATAACAGATTTACTGTGTTTAAAGAATAATTTTGTGTGTGTGTGGGAAGGTTATTATTTGACTGCAGCATCTACAAGGCACTTCGGAGTATACTTAGATGTTAAAAGCAGTTTTAAATGGCATCAAACTAATAATGTGATCAGTTTCCAGACACAGTAACAATGACGAGCTGTGACCCTACAGACTCTCACAGCAGCACTATTGGATCTGCTGAGGGGAACAGAAAGCACACAAAGCCAGTTATCTGTGAGATGGAGAGGTGGAGGAAAATGCTGAGAGCAATCCAAAACTCATCCACCATGCTTCTGATGTTAGTGGCTCAAACAAGAATCCATTATTCCACAGTGCAAGAGGACATCTTGAACATCTGTGTCAACACTGGGTATGTGTCTACATGGAGTTTTGTCGGGTACTTCAAAGCTGGCTGATGATGTCTGACAGGTAGAAAATATGCAAGGGAACGCAGAATAACGCCAAAGCTGCGTTTTTTACCCATTCTTGGATATATTTTCTTTTCAGTAACAAGATACAGTATGACTCACAAATGTGTGTGTTGATGAAAACTCTACCGTTTGGAAAAAACAATAAATCAACCTAAAGGTGATAACTGCTTCAGTTAACAACACAGTTTTCAAATGATTGTAGTTACTTCCTGCAGGGCCAAAATCTTCTGTCCCCATAAAGGTCATTTCAAATCTCACGATATAGCATGTTTTCTGATAATTCAATGAATAAATAGTCTATATGAAATAACCATATGGTTAAGCCTATTTTTGTATACTCCATACTCTTGTGTAGCAAAAGATGATTAATTCCAGCTTCGCTCCCACGTGCAAGGATCAGAACATAAATCGTCGTCCAAATGATGTAAATATTGCTGTAATGCAGTCCGGCTGCTGTTTTTTCAACATCGTGATCAAAACGATCATATCATTTTTATGATATATATAGTCATATTGCCCAGCTTTAATCTGCATCATTAAAGCCTCAAAATTTATCAAAATCATTCATTAATTTTCATGGCTAAATAAGCACCATTAACATTTGTAAAACTGTAAAACTGTAGAACTGTAGTGTAAGAAGTATGTGGCATCACTTTTGGCTAGTCTCGTGTAGCCAGACCTGTCTGCAAAGCACTGTGTCAGTGCTGGAGGAAGGTCTGGCTCCAGTGCGTTTTCACTTGAGTATAGGGAAAAAACACTCTGGCCTGTTTGCATTTCTTTAAACCAATCACAATCATCCCGGGCGGAGCTACGCCCCGGCTGCAGCAAAGGGACAAGAACAGGAAAACTAAAGGGGAAAAACTTCCTGCACGTGACTGCATGCAGGAAGTGAGGGGTTATACCTTTTGGCAACTAAACTCCGCCCACCTCAAACCAGTGAGAAAAGCACAAACAAAAACATATACAGAAATATTTAATGTGAAAACAACAAAATTGTTCTGACATGGGGAGACATTTTAGTTGGATCCCATCGCTCATAGTTAGAATCTGACGATCTTTAAAGGATCCACTGGTGAATATTTACAAAAGCATTATTTTGTGTCGAGTGCTGTTGGAGGGAAGCATGTTTTCTACATTTGCAAAAAATATATATTTACACTAATATTTTGATTTGGTTTGTGGAGATTCAGCAGTTCAGCGAGCTGAATGAAAGATTTTTTTGGATGCGTGTGCCATCCCTACTACTCCAACTGAGACAGAAAAAGTACTCCAGGTGGGCACCAAACTTATGAGCCTTTACAAAACTCCCTTCAGCCCACCTTGGCCTCCAAAGGCTCTGATGTAGTGCTGTAGTCTGCTGCCCGACTTGTTCTCCCTCCAGATTGGGGTGCAAGGAAGTGGGACCCCTAAAACAGAGACATGGCACAGTGGGCCATCTCATTACGACATTCGACAGCCCAGAACAAAGTGAATTTAACTTGATGACATAAACAGAAGAGGAAAATAGAAAAAAACGAAGGACCGGAAAAAACAAGCAGACTCGACGAAGACGAACAATTCTATAAAAAAATAAAAAATAAAAAAAAAAAAAGAAGAAAAGGAAAGAAAAATGTCAAAGCGGAGGTCGAAGTGAAGTGAAGAGAGCTTGGTGGGTGACATTCATCATTTAGTAACCATGTTGGATTAGACTCAGTGTCAAGCAAACACAGCTGCAAAATCCATGCATAAACCATGCAGCGCCAGGAGAGAAAACAGAAAAGGAAATGCAACAAGATGAGACAAGAGGCAACAAATGAAAAAAAAAGGAACACATAACCAGCAGTATCAAATAAAGAGGAGGAAAGAACAAATGAAAACATATAGTAAATTATTTCATTTCATCAAGTGAGATTGGGCTTCATTCACCAACTGTTCTTAAGAAGAAATTTATTCTTAAAACCCACTTACGCAGTTTTCACGAAGATTATGATATTCACCAATTTTCCAAGTTTTCTTATTTGGGATTTGTTCTTATAGGTAAGAACCTCTGCACACACCAAAGAGCTGACATGTTTGTGCAAAATAATTGGTTATTGTATTTTCTTCAATTATACTGTTATATAATAGGACTTAAATTACAATAATAATTATTTTCATTATTTTACAATGACTAAGGTGTGACCAATTCTGCGGTTTAAGAACAGGTCATGAATCTGACGTGGACTTTTCTTAGGACCTTTCTTAACAACAAATTTAAGAAAAGACTTAGGAAGATATTGGTGAATGAGGCCCATTGTTATTAGCAATCCTCAACATACATGACTGAATCACACTCCTAAATTAAAGTAGTTTGGATTTTCCCTAAAATGGGGCGGTTTTTCATGTAGTACTCGACAGGTTGAAACAAACTCTGCAAAAGCAGCTCATCAAAAAAAAAAGCTGGAAGAGTGATGCAGTTAAAGGAAAAAGTTTGCAATTGAAGGAAAAAGTTGAGAGTTAACTGAGGACAGAAAATGTGTGAAGGCCTCCCGTGTACCAAGCGGAGGAGTTTCGGAACAATCGGTTTCTGTTTACATCTAGTCTTGCTGGAGAAAATCTTTACAGTGTGAAGTAACATCGCATTTGGGCCTCAGGGGAGAAGCTGAATGACAAGAGGCTGGACTGACCTTTACATTGAAATCTGAAGCCTCCATTTGAACAGAGAGACTAAACAGGCAGAGTGGTGAATGTAAGTGTGCGGACTGTAGCCGGGGAGGGCAGCTGCTGCAGCTCTGCGTGGCCGTCGCGCAGGAGCGAGGGAGCGAGGGAGCGAGGGAGCGAGGGAGCGAGGGAGCGAGGGAGGAACGGAGGGGTGAGCTACAAGGCTGATGATGGATGAGAGGCTCCATCAGTAATGATGGCCTTTCAGAGGCTCTCAGCCAGATAGAAAGACAGGCCACAGGCTCCGTTGTGTATAAACAGGTGAGGGGGGGGGTATCTGCTATAGATATACTGTCAACATGCTATTCCCAGCGGTAAGAGAAGATTGGTGCCTCTGCGATCTCTAAGCGGTGGCAGTTAGATACCTCACCAACAGCAATTTTGCAATAATAATAGAGATCTTAATAGGACTGGCCGTGAGCTTTTTTTCTTCGAGTCTTCCAGACCGTGAAACAGCACAAATCGATGAAAAGAAAGAGGCAGAAAATGATGGAAGAGAAGCAGAGCCCATGAAACCGAGGAGCAAAGAGCAGAAGGAGATTCTCTGACCCCGAGATTGATCGACAGATACGGTTCTTAAAAACAAGGTCAAAATGTCTCCGCGGCTGCTCGGCTTCGTCTTTGGTTACCTGTGACCTGCGTCCTCGGTCCACGTAGGTGCAGATGGGGTTGTACGCGCCCGTTCCACACACATACAGGTGGGTCCGGTTCCACGGCTCAATCAGACGGATGAAGTTTCCACATTCTCCCTGTGCGAGAGCAAAAAACAAAAATCCAACAGGATTAGAGACTATGGTTTAAAAAATAATATTCTGGACATAAAAGGGTTACATAATACATAATGTCCCACTGATGGTTAATAACCCCTCTGCCTGGCTTAAAACCATCACATCTATCATTTCCGCTGTTGGCTGGCGTGTGTTTGGCAGCTCTGATCCCTGGCTCCATGTGCCGGCCTGGCCGCAGCTTCACATCAGACCACACTGTCGGAGGGAAAAATGTTTCCAAACACCATATAAGAGTACGGCAGAAACCAAGAAAAGCAGTGCCTCTCAGATGTGAAGTGTGTTTGCTACGGGGATTGAGGGTAGACGCAATTTAATGTTCTGTCAGACTTGACGAGTGAAAAACATTTTGGTTAGACCAAACAAGACTGTTGAGTGAAAATTGTGGTTTTTAGAAATTCTAAAATCCAATTAGGGTTGGGTTTTTTTTTTAGAAGAGACGCTTGTTGTTGTGAGCTTTTTAAAATCGCAACACTGATGTGGTTTCTTCCGAATGTTAATTACCTAAGTGGTAAGAATTTAAACGAGGACAACACTTTTTCTTTTTTTAAGGAGGTGCTGCTGCTGGCGAAAACAGCTCCGTGCTTTCGAGGTCTGCAGCTTTTTTAATCTCTATTTGTCCGACCAGCTGTCTGCCTTCCTGGTCTCAATCCACGCAAATCAAAAACTCCAGAAATGTATAGGCCGGTGATATCTGTTCAGATTTGTCCGTCATGTGGGCTGCTAGTGACAGCTGGCGAAAAAGAAAGGATGTACCAAGCGTAAAAAAAAAAAAGATTGTATGCAGGGTGGGGGGGGATGAGCCATTTTTGGCAGATCTTAGCAACACGACAGATGCACAAGTCAGAGGTTTGAGAGGATGTGTGTGTGCGTGTGTGTTTACGCGTGTGTATTATTCAGCGCACAGTTGCGCTCCCCCACAGAGAGCACAGTGGGGATGATTGCCTTTGACCTCCTGCCTGAACCGACATCCCCTCTGAATTGCTTTTGAATTGTCATCATCTGTCATTCCCTAAAGAGCGGGCCAGGATTGCCAAGATATCTCCTGGTAGCCAATTTTATTTCTTATTTTAGTGATGAAATCTCAAACCCACCTCTGATACGCATACACGCATGCACACGGGAGGCCAATACGATGTAGCCAGAGGCGGTGAGAGGCGCGGGTCACCAAACACGCATAAATGAACATTCCAGTTGGATAAACAGCAGCCAGCGCTCTCTACCAGCAGGGGGGGAGCAGGGTTATTAGCCAGAGCCTCATCACGCTGTCGGTGCTCACTGCTCCTGCCGGTGCTCACCCCGAACAGTGTGTACGTGTGTGTTTCGGTGGGAAGGGGGGGGGGCAGAATGTGTGAACAAAATCAAAAGAGAAGGATCTGGATTTTATATGAATTTCAATGATGAGTTTCCTTGTGGGGGCTCCACCGCCGCGTTTGAACGTCCGAGTCGTATTAACACTTCAGACAGGCCTGTAGCTTCCAGCGGCTGATTCATTTTGTCTGCCTGCCTGGACATCACAGGGTAATTATTGTGCCAAAAAAAAAAGAAAAGAAAATTAGATTACGTTAAAAAAGTAATTAATTAGACATTTCTATAATATGTATGAGATATTTTTGGGTGGTGCATGGAATATGTTTTCGGCTCTCAACGGAGACGACTGAATGTCGCACGTTCCAAGTTCCTGCCAGAGCTTAATTGGTGGCAGCTGTATGCAATCAGTAATCATGGATGTAGAGACAGTAAATAAAAGCTTCACAGCAAGCCACACACTGGAAGGAGCTTTAAAATGTCCTCCACTGACCCCAGTGCCACATCCAAATCCTCAGTGTCGCCAAAAAGACACACCCATGATTTTTACACCAGATTTTATCACCAGATAAAATGATGTTTGAATGTGCAGCGGGTCAAAAGCGACGATGGTTTACAACTGTGCTTTTATCAGCTGGTACATTGGGGGGGGGTGGGGGGGTTGTTACTCTTAAGCCCCTTTCCCACTGGACAAAAAAAGCCATGAACACCCTCTAACATCTGGCTTTTGTCTTTTGTGCGAAACGTTACAATTGGCATTCATTCTGGGACAAATGACTCTGCAGTAGTCACGGTTATTTATCAGCTCCAGCTCCAATCAGCAGAGATGGAAACATGACATCCGGATGGATCATTTTTCTGATGCGATGCTATGACGCACTTTTCCTCAGTCGGTAACTTCTGCGACTTTTTGTCATCTCAGCCATCAATCCCGTCCGTCTCTGTCCACGCTTGGACATCGTTACCATCAAACTAGTCAGCACCGAGTGTGAAAGAGAGACTGAATAAGTAACAGAAAGGCATACTTGTCTACTGGCAATGGGAAAGGAGTCTATCACCTATTTTTTTAGCTGTTTTCTCATGTTTAAAAAACCTGCATATATGCGCTAATTTTGGTGGAAAAAGGGTATTACAATACTTGGTCTTGAGGCTTGTATGAAAATCTACAAGATTTTCAGGAGGTCACTAGCATCAGACTTTAAATTAGAGCTGCAACTCCATTAATTCATCCTTTTATTTGGCTAGTTTATTAATCATTTAGTCCATAAAATGTTAGAAAATATATTTAACAATGAGCACAATCTCCTAGAGCCGAGTGTGACATCTTTGAAATGCTGAATAACTGTCTAAAATCCCAAATATAATTAATTTACAATGATATAAAATAGACAGAAGCAGTGAATCATTATATTTAAATTGTTTGGACTGGAATTATCTAAATTATTTCAGCACTATTTTCATTGTATATCTATTTGAATACTTACATTGGTGTCTTTCCCTGACAGGACACATTCAGTCTTCCTCTGCGGGGCCACGGGCCAGTGGATCTGACAGGGAGACATCAACAAGCTGGTTAGATGTAAACCTGTGCGGAGCTCAGTCCGGATTATTGTTTTTGTGGGATGTCTCTTACTATGAGCGGCTCCTTGTTAATGTCATGCAGGTCCAGAGAGAGGATGTAATCTTTGCTGCCCACATACATGCGGTCGTGGTCCTCATCCATGCGAAGGATCCGATAGTCGGTCGAGTTCAGCAAAAAGGAGAAGTGGTGAGCGGTGCCGGTCGACTTTAACTCTGTAAAGAGGCAAAAAGAGTGGAGAAATAAATGGTTTTACCTCAAGCTGTGCCTGTAATACTGTAGTAGAAAAGCAACTGTGAAACAAACCACAGACAGTCACAAGAGAAGTGTGTAAGCTGCTCATTTCTGGCACAGAGATGCTCTTTGGTTTGCCAGAGTTATTTCATTATTTCTGTACTTAAAGGTGATCTTCTCTCTATTTACTTTACACATT
>JAOVVB010257836.1:0-19494 GCA_028570985.1 Heterobranchus longifilis
ATAAAAGTAGCATACGGTAGCTTTAAACAATATGACTCATGTTTATTTCATTTTAGCGACATGTCTGGTAAAACTCACTGCGGCTGGTTATGTATTCTGGCAAAGTACCAGGACTGAGTGGCACAGCTTCCTCATAGTAGTCCTCTGGAGGTGGGGTGTTGGGGATCGGAGGTGCTGAATCTGGTGTAGTCTAGTCAAAAAGCAAGGGGCAACAAAGAGAGTTGCTTTTCGTGAAAAGCATGTTGTTAGAGGATTAAATGGTGGCACCATTGCCTCTGACAATGGACCACCCACCAACAAGTGTTCACTTAGCTTATGTATTTTATAAAACTTCTTCCTCCTGAAGAAAATTGCTTAATGCTTCATGTTTTAAGGAAATGCTAATGTATAAAAAATAATGATCCAATTATCAAATACATTTTTAACACAGTATTAGCTCAAACAATTGCAATTTGCCTGCAAACACTAATTTCAAAGCTTTTTTTTCTGTGAAGACTCCTATTGTGAGACAAACAGCACAGAATTACCACTTTCTGTAATGTAGAACGCCACTTGTGGGCCACTGTGGATCAAAACTCAACGATTTGTTGATGTTTACTGTTATCTTCAATTTTCACCTAGAAATGGTTATTGTGAAACTAAAAAAAATGTGTTTAATCATTTCTGTATTGATTTAGATGCATGTGAGGTCATTACTCTGTTAAAACGTCAATTACAGCCAAATCCCCACCCTCTTGGCAGAGGTTACTGGGTTTTGCAGGTTAGCAAAATTCATGTTGCCATCAAAGCTCACAATAGACCTAATAATGCTTTTCCTTACTTTCTTCATCAATTTCATTCCTGCCAAACATGCTCATAGCCTCCATAGATTATGATGTGAATAATGACACATTTAAGAACTATTAAACTGTTTGCAAAATTATTATTTTTTATTTTATGGCACCTTACAGGTTTAGATGCAGCCTGGGTTGTTTGACTTGGGTCTCTTTTCTGTTCTTCTACTTCAGATTTAAGCTGACTGAGGTTACAGTCTGTGGAAGCAATACATAAGCATTTTAGTGTATAATATTGGCATCAGGAGGAATTGCTGAGTCAAATACATCAGTGCTGGTCTTATTTACCAAAGTTCTCAAACAGGGCTTCCACAAAGCTAGTGCCATTTCTGCAGACAGAGGTGTTCATATACATGTATTCTGGTCCAGTTACTAAATTAAATAAAAGGAGATGATAAAAGGAGACAATAAATAAATAAAAGATACGAGGATATAAGAAACAAACTATTAATATTTTTTAGAAAATAAACACTTAATTTGAACATGGTACTGGGCTCCCATTTTTATTGATGTTAAGTAAATTAATGCAGCAGCCTGACTTCATGTAACCAAATATAGATTTTTACAGTTTTCCCCTCTAGCTACATTTAATGATTCACTATAAAAATGTCTTGAATATATGCACTTCTAACTAATATTTATTTATACTAAATTTTTTATCTTTCACAAATCGTTTTAAGCTTAGGTTTTAACATCTTACTCATTTAAGCTTAAAAGTATCCCATTAATGTGGGTGCCTACTTGCTACTAGAAAAAAAAAAAAAAACCACATTTAAACTGTTTAAATGTATACACCTATCCATGATTGTCTCTATTTTGGCATAAAAATCGCAACCTTCTCTGGACAGCATAAGAAATTTTGCACCTTCCAACACAAATCCAATTTAACAAATAAATGCCTTCAATCAATCTTTGCAAATGCTAAATTAGACCCGGTTCTAAATCCTAGCAAAAAAATTAACGAGCCTAGTATAGACAAAAGCTGGTACACTCTTAGGAAAAATATCATTATATTTAGTATATTATTATTATTATTATTTACTGCTTGATGTCATTCTAAAAGTTTAAAAAGATCTGCTATTATACATCTTGGTTTTATTTTTTTTTTAATTATCAAAAGTTGCTTTTTTAATAATGGTATGTAGCCCTTTTACACTACATCTACTGCATGCCTAGAAATTAGCTCAACTATCTTATATTTGTATATTGATACATGTTACATAATTTTCCTTTACTCAAGATATCTTCACTTGCTAAGATAGAATTTTTGATGTAAATTATTTTCATCAAGAACCACCTGAGGGCTTCAGCTGCTTCAGGATGTTCCTCACTGCGCATTTCTTCTCCTCTGTAGCAGAGGTCAAGGTCTCTTGGTCCAGCAGCTTGAGCAGCTCATTCAGCTCGGCCACTAAATGATCCATCGCTAAGGGGGCAAAGTTCAAGGTATGAGATGAACAGACATAAGACTAAATTTTTTCTGCATGTCATAGGTTAAGTACTCAGGAGACATGTAAAAAACACAGTAAGACAATAGTAATGTAAAAGAGAAGTTTGTAGTAGATCAGTGATCCTGATTTAATATACTCTGTGCTGTCAGTGGCAAAAGATACACAAGTTTGCTTGTAATGCTTTGACCTTGGAAGCCCTCACTGGGGCTCCAAAGCTCTGTTCAAGATCTTGGTGGAATTTTCATCTGTACTGCTGGTAACACCCTTGCAGATTCTAATACCCTTGAAATGCTGGAATAAAAAAAAATCTCCCCAAGAAACGAACCCTCTGACCTGAAGCTTATCATTGGGGTAAAGTCCAAACACGTCTGGGATCAGTGGACATGAGTTCATGCAGCTGCACACCAACTAAGCTACGTACTTAAATCTGTTAAGGCATTAAAAGTTAAAAACCCATACATAATATCATTACTAAGCAACCTACTTATTTTTCGTGGTGTCACTCTTTATTTGCCACTATTCTAAATGGCAAAACATGCTTCCAATTAACTTGCTCAGAAGCAAAACACAGCCCGTTCAAGGATATTGAACATTCTTTTTGTATTGGTCTGTGTAAAAGGCACAGAGGCAAAATTGGGGCACCTTTAAGCTGGGAAACCTTCGCACCTTCAAGCTGGGAAAGTACTGACAAGGGTGAGCCCCTCGTCGCGGAATATGGGTCTGATATGTGAAGATGTGTGATGTATGTAACTCAACCCTGGGAGATTAGAAAAAACTGTAAACGGTTAGCTGCTACTTACACATAGATTGGCCGTACTATCCGAAAGCTGTATTGAAACAAAACAATCTATCTCAGAAGGATATATAGTAGCAGTGACCTGTGGAGACAGAGAAGTCTTGTTCTTGTTAAGCCACTTTTACACTAGGCATGATTGATTTGTACCGTGCCCATAAACCATTGTCTCCCCTGCCCACTCCCCGGCTGGCCAGCGTTTACATTATTATTTTTGTCCATACTTGTAATTACACTTGCTTCTGATACAGCACGTGGCAATACTTGGTTTGCGAGCCACCACAGAGAAGAAGAGAAAAAATCCAGTTAAAAATGTCAAGAGCAAAGCTCTCGTGTGCCTTCCTACTTTATCTACTTTAGCTATTGCTGTGTAAATTAAAGGATGAAATTGGCACCTGCTACACACAGATTTCGGAGGAGACAGATGGTACTGACAACATCTGGCCACTTCGTTTTCAGGTACAAATGGCTTCCATATTTGATTCCATGCATATCTGAGTACGCTGTGCAGTTCCAATACCATACCAGCAAAATCGGGCACAGTTTCCGAGCGCAGAACGATTGCGTTCCCACTTATCAGAATGAACCAGACTTCGGTGTTAAGTGTTCTCGGAAATACTGGGGCACTAATGTAAAAATGTCCTTACCCTCTGAGCAGAGTGTTCCCCTTGCAGTATTCAGTTCACCCAGCGTTATCGTCTTGAAATCAATGCTTTAACATTGTGTGTGTTGGTTTATAGTGTTATGTTGTTTTAACCAGCATAAGGTACTATTTCACATTGTTGGTTAGTAGTTAAGAATTAAAGACATAGTTTAACGTATCAAATGTATTTTTGTGCAGGGTTTCATTGTTCATTCATTAGTCAGATACACTGCTTGTTTTCATGCTGTTTACTGGATCTTTTTGTAACAGCAAAAGTATGTGTTACGGTTAATTAACTTATTTTTCACAAATAGAGCTGTGTATGCTTAGTTCTTCAGGGACATTCTCTTGTTCAGAAAGTAGATCATTTTAGCGTTTTAATTTTACTTTATGTATGTCTCATTTTTGGCCAGCGATTGGAATTGGCGGATAAATCACTAAATTTGTTATAGATCGGCTGTCTTTCATCTGGCTGGTCACATAAACTGATATAATTGTCGTTAGTCTTTCGGCTAATCCCTTGGAGAGGGGTCACCACAGCAAACCATCCAATCTGCACACAACTTGGAACATGTTTTAATCCGGATCCCATTTCTGATGCAACCCTCCCACATTTTATCCGGACTTGGGACCGGCACTGCATCAGTGCCTGGAGTTTGGTCATTGGGTGGGAATTGAACCCAGGCCTGTAATGACGCAAAATACTGTACATAACCACATGATGCAACAAATAATAATACATACAGTAAGACACACGATGATAAGTGTAACGTAAAACATGCTCATGCTGGAGGGGTAACTAAATTCTCCTGAACAATGTTCTAAAGAACTGTAAACGCAAACTGAGGACTGAAAGCAAGCCAGGACAAGAAACACAAACATAACTCAGCAAAAGTAAGCATCAGTTGTTTTGGTGCAGTTTATAGTTTCTAATTGCTGCTTTTCATTTACAGAATGAATTTCATGTTCACGGTTATGATTTAGATAATACATTCACAAATGTTATTTTTACATTCATCGTTCTTTGGTTTAACAATTATGCTAAGATGATACCGATTTTGATGCTATACAAAACACCTCTCTTACTACTACAACTCATCTTCTTCTGCTGCACTTCAGGGCTGACTCCTAGCATGTAATGTGAATGTGTTCGTATTTCAACATTTAACCCTTGCCTTTCAAACTTGTTGACACAAGGGCCCTGCATTCACAAGGACACTAGTTTAGTTTGACTGCCCTCAAGATGACCTCTTCCAGGAGATATGGCTGAGTAGCAACTTAATGTACCAAATAAGAATACTTAAAATGGTTAAATAAAGATATGCTTTTGAAGAAAGTTACAGTTGGATTACAATGGTAGAATGACATGTATTACTCATGAACACAATATAGAACCTAACCAAAGCATCAGTGTGACACAGAGACCAAATGAAGCAGTCAGACGTGTGTGGACATAGACTCCTGTACTATCTCTAAACCTTGCAGATTGTATGGTCTTGATTTTAAAGCACTGTGTTGACAGTACAGTGTTTCTGATGTATCAGAGAAGACTAGAATCCCTAGAATAAAGAACCTTTTCATTCCCAAAGAGATCACGGCATGGATTTTAGAGAACGGCCTTACAGTAGATCATCCAGGTAGGCCTAGGTCACACAGACATACTAAGAACAACGTTAAATAAACAAAGCTGCTAGTTACAGCCAGCGTAAAGCAACACCAGAGAGGCAGAGCATATCTGATTCCCATAGCTGTACCTCTCAGCGGAGGACATCAAACATACTGAGCCGCACTTTATCTTCAGCTGCACCTGTGGAGGGTCACTTCCCAAGCCAAGCATAACACGGCCCTGCATGCCCACTCTCCTCCCAAAAACTACACATGTGCTGTTCTCTGATAAAACACCACATCAAAAACACTTTACTGCGAACACAGAAACTGACACTGGTGCTTTAAAGTCAAGTCCATACAATCTGAAAGGTTTGCTGATGGTACTGGAGTTTTGGTGTTGTCTTTACACTCCAGGTCGTTCGTCAGTAAGATCTAAGAGATGTATCTGAGCTGGTCATCTATTTGTCTTTCTCGCTCACATGAAAAGAACTTTGATAGCTGAGCTCTCCAAGCTGCCCTGAAAAATGTGCCTTGAGGACTGGAGGCTGTGTTTCAAAAAGGTGATTTCCCCAAAGCTGAACTAATAATATGGAAAACACAAACATGTACAACAGCTGAAAAATCCAGGCACACTGCATTTCACTTACTAGTGTGATAAACACAGAACAACCTACGGATGCATTCAACATGGAGGTGTAAACATTTGTTTTTACTAGTATAGTGCCAAATTGGGTTGCTTCAGGTTACACAAGCAGTTGAAACAGCTTTATACATGAAGATATTTAGGTATATGTTAGAACACATCTGACATGTTAATTACACATCAGTCCGAGTACTGGAAAATAAAAGACTGGAATAATGAACATACCGTTAACAAGTTCTGTAGATGAAGTCAGACCCACCATCTTCTCCCAAAATGAAGAAAGTCACACAATCATCTGAAATGCACTGTAAAGTTTCTTGTAGAAAAAGGAACTGCAAACTGCAGCAGTGTCAGACATCAAACGACTCAATGTTGATGTGCTGCTATCACCTTTCTTCCTTCCAGTTCCTCTTACTCTCTCTCTTCTTCTTACTGGGGGATTACCCTCGCTCTCTCCCTTGATAGATCAATGGGGGGTGTGTGTGTGTGTGTGTGTGTGTGTGCGCGCACTGTTTAGTCAGGGGAGGCACCCATTCCCCC
Source organism: Heterobranchus longifilis (assembly GCA_028570985.1). Classification (NCBI taxonomy): domain Eukaryota; kingdom Metazoa; phylum Chordata; class Actinopteri; order Siluriformes; family Clariidae; genus Heterobranchus; species Heterobranchus longifilis. The sequence goes on from JAOVVB010257836.1 coordinate 6,509, forward strand.
CATCTGCAAACCTAATTGATCCAGGACCTAGGACAGGCCTTGTGTAAACACACACACACCTCCCCGTAAGCTTTTTTTTTTTTTTTTTTTTTTTTGAAAAAAAGTGTTGAATTTCCTTTCATTCTCATTTGTCCAGCTTTTACATCCTATGCAAAATGCCTGCAACAATGGAGTGTGTAAGGTAATACACAAAGAAGTCATTCTCTTGCTGTGCTCAAGTAAACCAAGGTTGGGGCCTTAATTCCATTCTTTGTGTTTTTTCTTTCGGAACGGAGCTGATTGATATGAATTCATGAGCCTCCCCAGCCCACAGACAGAACTTGAGGACTACAGAGCAGGATGGGACATGCCAAATAGTTTAGGGCACACTCATGCATGTGTCTCAGCGAAGGTGCACACTAGCATGTACACTCTCAGATAAGCTCTTTGTATCAGTGGCTCCATCGCTTTACCTTTTGAAAGCATGACATCACACACTTTCAGTTCTTTGCACAGTTAAGATATTCCTGACGGCATGTTGAGATCTGTCCTGTTGAAGGTACAGAAGAAACACTAAGATGATGCTAGTGTTAGTCAGGCACCTCAGATCTCGATCACTCCAAAACAAACAATATCGGATATAAAGACAAGAGTTCTTCTCAGTGTAATATACCAGTATTACATTTGATGGTCTTATATCTCGAACAAAAAAGTATAATATGCAAGATATCCAAACTGAAAGCTTATTATTCCTTTTCAAGAAACTATGAATGCAGTATGAACAAATATCTTTGTTAGGGCATTATGTAAGTCACAGTTCCTTTAGATAGTCTCTCCTCACTGTTCGCTGTATTAGAAGATGAAAACTTCGAACTTAATATCTTTAAACAGAAAGTAGTTTGAAAAAAGATGTATACCAAATGGTCCTCATATGAGCATCACACTGCAAGTATACTGTACTGTATATACACAACCACAACACTAACACCACCAACAGGTGAATTGAATGACACTGATTATCAAATATATACCAGTAAACTGTTGACAGTACCATGGGCACCCAAGGCTCAGGAGGAAAGGCCAGCCTATCTGGTCCGATCTTATTGAAAAGCCAATGAAGAACAACACTCTGAAAAAAGTTAATGCTGGCCACAATAGAAAGGTATCAGAGCACCCAGTTCATCACTGCTTCCTATGCATGGGGCTTGGGAGGAAAAGAGTTCAAGGTTGTTGATCAGCCCACCAAATTCCATGAGATCAAGCATCCATGGAATGTACCAAACAAACAAGACTGATCCATGGAGGCCCCACCTTGCAACTTACAGCACTTAAAGGATCTGCTGCTAATGGCCTGGTGCTAGACACCACAGCCCACCTTCAGAGGTCTTGTGGGGTGAGGCATTGAGTGGTTAAAGTTTTGGTGGCACAAGCGAAACCTTAACAAATTTGGACGTAATCTTTTGGGTTTTAATATAATGGTGGATTGGTGTATAAACAATGTAGTTGGGAGAAAATTATCGTTTTAAAAAGACCTTTCCTTTTCTGATGTCTTTATATGAGGTCATTTGGGTCTCATATGTTGGTATCTGTTGTAAATCTAACCCTAAGTCACCATTATCATTCCAAAGCTTGCCTACTGACTGTACTCTACACATTACCCCAGCTGACTTACACTGAACAGCATGACACTCGGGGAGAATTTTGGCCCACAGCCTCACAAGAGGTGTCATCTTAAACATACAAAGTCACAAGCATCACAATAGCCCCTTTCACCCAGCCTGTTTGAGGCGGAAATATTGCACAATCCCTGCACTTTGCAGTTGTGAGTAAAAAGACATGGAGATGGAATCAGGGTCTTCATTTATCTCTTCTTTAAACCAGGCGCAAAGGTAGTGACAGGCAGTTAGCACCTGACCAATAGATGCATCTTATATAGTAGATTAGACATAACCACTGCCCTCAAATAGTGCTAAACACATAGTGCATAAATATACTGAAGTAACAACAGAGTTTGAAACTGATCAGCAGTGTCAGGATTTTCGTTTTAATCAAATTAAAAATATTTAAGTGTTTCAAACTGTTTTCAACCGACAGCACTGGGCTCTTTCTAGCATTACCAGATAAACTTTTTCTTTCACCACGAATGCTGCCTTCTGCATTATGAATGCTTAAAATGGTTGGTCTCATGTATTATTAATTGCATGAGCATGTGTGCATTAATTTGTGATTTGAGCATAAATTTGTACCAATCCTAGAGCACAAACTTGACGCAGCATGTGTAATGGTAAGCAAATCAAATTCAAATTTTATTTGTCACATACACGGTCATACACAATGCAATATGCAGTGAAATGCTTATACGACCGCCTGTGACCTTAAAAATAAACGATTATTAATAGGAAATAAATATGAATAAAAAAGAAATACAATAGAAAATAAAGTTGGTACACAAAGTATTTCTGATGCATCATGGTAGATGCTGAACAATTAATATCTTAATCAAAATTGCAATATGGATCTGTTAAATTATTTAATCGGATTTAATTATTTAATTATACTTTTAAGGTGATATCAATAAACATCCTCTTTAATAAGATCATCTGTGGCATTATTTGCTGTTACCATGGATACACATGTTTAAATACAAAATATTACATTTAACAGTTAAATTTCACAGTTTAAATCACAACATGTGTCAAAATAATCGCAATGTGATTTTTGTAATCAAATCGTGCAGCCCTAATGCTGAGGCAGTTGAGTTAGTCACGCAGGCTCTGAGTCTTAATGCTGGCGTGCTCCTTAAAAACACACATTGGGGTGGATCCTGTATAAAAGCACGAATTCGTGGTTTATGTATGAATTGCAAAACGCGAGTGAAGATGGCATGTTAGGAGAGTCTTTTTAATTTGATCGATTAGATTTGTGTTAAAGTGCCTATTGAAAACACAATGCAAGCTGTAATGAAATCACAAAAAGGGTCATGACATGAACTGACAGCTGCAGTCCATCCATATTAAATAGCACAAAATGAAAGCTCAAAGCTCGAAAACTGGGGGTTAGATTTCTACACATAATCCCCCATAGCTTTCCTTCAGAGTGTATGAGATTTGTGAGAGACGACACCTTGTTTTACTGCTCCAAAGTCAACAGCAAAAGAAATACCTCCAACATCAACTTTGAATCATTGCTCATCAAATATGGATATGCTGTGGCACAAGATGTTTCAGCTGTTGTGTAATATTTGCTTCCCCCCCGCAATTTCATATGATGGACATAGCAAAAAACAGTCATAATATTCAGTATCATGTTGTGTGACATCAAGCAGGATGTTAGGATGCTTAGTCATTTTTTTACTGTACCTGCAGGATATCAGGATGATCATCTATGGAATCGGCCGGGTAACGGATAAAGCAACTGTGCTGTTTTCAGATGGAACTGATGTTAAAGTCAGACTGGCTAGATAGACTACCAGCATTTAGTTCTGCCTTATGATCATCTCCTGAACTCATATTCAGTTCAACAGCATCCAGAGTTCTATGAGACTGAGAACCAAGCCCATGCATAGCTCCAGAACAGCTGACTTTCACACTGCAAGTCCCGCAGCGAAATGTGAAAAATAAAACTTTATTATTTAGATATCTTGACACAACATTTTCATGGTAACTGACAGGATGTGATTTGTAGGGCCCTTAAGATTTTGAGATATTTTTCCAAAATCTTAATTCGATTTTCCTTCATGTTTTGCTTTTACAGATTTTTTTTTTTTCAGGTCAAATAACTTAAAAGCCACATACCCATGGAATTAAACTCCAACTTGAATATGCTCTCCAGTTTCATTTGGCCTCTCAAAAACCCTGCAGGTTGGTAGATCACCAGTAGGTGTGAATGAGTGTAGGATACATCTCCTGTAGGTGTGAACACATTTGTGAGAGCGTGTGTGTGTTGTACCCTGCGATGGACTAGCTTCCTATCCAAGATGTATTCCCACCTGGCACAAATTCTAGCAGAGGCTATGGGTCCAACACAACCCTAACTAGGAATGATTAAGTGGCTCTTAAAGATAAATGGATAAATTGGATTAAAAATTTCAGTCTGATAATCGAACACCAAAAAACCCTAAAGTTTTCAATATGAATTCATGTTTTCACCCATAATGTAAACCAACATTTAGAAACATGCACACCCTTCCTACTTCAACAATAATTAAAAGACTAAGTAGCAGCCAGGTGTTACAAATGAAATGCTGAAGATTGGTTAATCATCAAGAAGTGTGACTTCCTCAATTAAAGCAGAATTCCAGTCTGGTGTCCTAGAACACTTAGATGTGTGTATACTGAACATCATTCCAAAAAGAGAGAACATCAACCATTACCTCAGGCAATGCCCGGGATCCAAGAATTACTTGCGCCCAAGGGCATTTTCACATTAGGCACAATTGATTCGTTCCATGCATGTTTTGACAGGCTTGCTTATTTACATCCTCTGATACAGAAGATAGCAGTATGCACATACTTGGTTTGAGAGCCGCCATTAAACACAGGAGAAGAAGATATCAAGGAAGTTAACTTTCATTCTATGCCTAATATCATCATTATTTTAGGAAAAATGCCAAGAGCGACGCTCTACTATTTCTACTTTATCAGCTATAGATTCAGATAGGTCAGACGATGATGTTGGTGCGTGCTTTATGCACAAGGAGATTTCAGAGGAGACAGAGAGCACTTATGATGTCGCATCTAAACACTGATCAACTTCCATTCTCCTCAGGTATGTACGACTGCTTCCATATTTAATTCGATCCGAGCTCAAGCACGCTGTATCTTTAAAAAGTGGTCTCAGGAACAGTTTTTAAGTTAAGTTCTTGCTGATTGGAGTGCTTTCACATTAGGGCCCCGGGATCACTTTCGATAACACATGACCCCAAAATCCAAATTCTTAGAACAAAGTTTTTACAAGCTCAGTAACCTTTCCCTGAGTCCGCTGGAAAAGCTACCATTAGCCTTAAAGTTGGTCCAATATCAAATAAACTTAACGAACTGTAATTTAAAATATAAACTTAGTAAAATAGTCATGGACAGTCAGAATAGCTTCAGTATTTCTGCGAATCCAGCTCTGGACTTGTCCCTCATTGGGAGAGCAGTCTGGTGCGAAACGTTTAACTCGCACAACTTTCTGGATAGCTATCAGAATATTTCCACGGGTACATAAATGATTGCCGCTGTTTCCTCAAAAAATGATTAAAAAGAGAGTTAGGTATTCTTTTGCCCAACCACCAATGGAGGACTTACCTTTCCTCACTTTTGGCTCAGACATGCTGTAGTCTGCTATATCTGTTGTAATTTGACAATAAACTGGTAACTTCTGTGTGGAGCTGAGCCACACGTTGGAGGAGGTCCTTAACACCTAACTGCACTAGCGTCACAAACAATGGACAAACCCAAGAAGCGTAATTATAAATAAAAGAAGAAAATAAATGGAGTGGATGTGCTTTTCCTTTTTTTTGGTTTACAGACCCATATAATTGTCCAAAAATGATCAAAAAGCGATATAAGGGAGAACCCAAGATTTACCTTTTGTGACTTAGATTTATATTTAGGCATTTGTCAGACACCCTTATCCAAAATGACTTACATTTTCTATAGTCTATATTTCCAAACTATAGTCTAATGCCTTAACCACTGAGCTACCCCTGACTTCTGTAAGCACAATACATGTTTATGTTAACACAATCCAAAAAAAAAAAAAAAAAAAAAAAAGCCAAATAAGGCATATGTGGAAGGAGGCTAAAAATCCCCTTCTCTCCAAAAGGAATACATCAGCACAACTTAGGTTTGCAAAGTTGCATCTGAACAAACCACAAACATCCTGAAACACTATCCTTTAGTGAAAAACACCTAATACCAGTTATCAAGCATAGTGGATGAAGAATGATGATTTTATGTACATTCACTGTAACGAGAAACTTGCAGTCATTAAGACAATGATAAACACCTCTTTATACTGTATTAGAATATGTTTTAGATAAATGTGAGGCCATGTGATTAGCAGCTGAGGCTGGGCTGAAAGTGGGACATGCAACAGCACATCAGCAAATTGACAAAAGCAAAGAAAAAAAAATTTTAAAGATGGAATGGCCCAGCCAAAGTCCTGACTTCAACCCCACTGATGCCGTGGTGGGATCCTAAGAGAGCTGTTAATAAATGAATACCTTCAAAACATCAATAATCTGAGGCAATGTTGTAAACAAAAGTGGTCAACAATGTTTTTGAGTCATGTGTGAGACCGGTAAACTCCTACAGAAAACATTTACTTTAGGTTATTGTTGCAAACGTTGATTCTATCTTACTGAATTTTGGTTTTCCCCCGGCCAGGGTTTATGCAAGTTGGTGAAGACATTTGTGAATGACTTAAATAAATGAAAATAACTTGCTATATAACGAATGCCTTATAAAAGAGAAAAAAAAATGCTGAATATCATTTACACATTTGGATGTTTTCTTTCTGCTCCACTGGCATTAACTAGTATTCCCTTTTTTTTCATACCCAACCATTCACTCAACTTACTATAAGGGCTGGGTGATAGGGTAAAAGTTTTATCTAAAGTTTTTTCACCTCTGTCAATGTTGATAATTATCGAATATTTATTTGTTGTATTCCCTGGTCATAACTGTTCTCCTACACAATTTACACACAACTGTGCTCTGATCTCGGACAGAGTACAAAAAACTGCCATAGTGCCGAGCTAACCTGTTCTTTTTTTATTGACATTTTATCCCTCTCTTTCTGTACTCCTCTTCTCCCTTGCATTCCACACTGCTTCTGTTGTTGGGTGTGTTTTATTCCGGGGGCCGTAGAGTACACGGTCTCGGCTGATTGCATACACCACAAAGGCTGAACTAAAATGAGACGGTGTAAAATTACCTTGTTATTGAGGAAGTGTCTGATGCAGTGTATATCATGATTGTTCTATCACTCAGGCCTACTTACTTTTAAACATTTGTTTGTGAAAGTAGTTATTTTAAATTCTAAGCTTCGTGCAAAACAAAGTTATGAGGTATAAGGCACACAGATGACAGTGTTTTTGTTCTACCCTGATGGTGACATACATTTGCCTTTTAATGTGTATGCAGTGTCACCAGACTAATGAATGAGTAGCATGACTCCTTTTACCTCTATCCTAAACACTGAAGTGAGCAGACTTATACAGGTCTCTGGGCTCATCCTAAACATTCTTAAAGTTTGTGGGAAAAGGAAAGTACCAGTCACTTCTGCTGTTTTATGATTCGGGAAACATGCTTCAGGTTGACATAAAATAAAGCACCAATGCACAAACGGTACAGAAAACAGAGAAACATGGAAAAATTACACTTTTCAATGTGAATTAGGTTAGCAAGAGCAGGCTTTTTAACTGCTTTAATGTGGCTGCATTAACGTAAAGCTGAAGGAAGATGAAAATTACTTTGGAGATACATCTCTAATACATGACATTTATATAAATATATATTTAATCCTAATTGTCAGCGTTAACTTAACATGCCACTAATGCTTGTCGATAACAAGAATGGTGCTCCTCAATAATATTAGTTCCTTACAGACTCTTCCATGGTTAATACGCCAAACTCTTGGAGGAGGATTAAGCCAATGAGGAAAGTTATAGTGGCTGGTTACTAGTAGGAGGCCTCCTTAGGGTTGGGATGTTCATTCCATCTACTCATGCACTTATGAGCTTGATACTCCCACTCACCTGCATCAATTGGTTCTGGAAGCCATTCTTTGCTCAGGAGGGTGCAAAGAGCTTTGATCTTTTTTCCTCTTTCATTTTTGTGGCCCAAGGAGCCACTACTACATGGACTATTATTACTGCACTTTTATTGTACTGCACAGTACAGATACTGTATGGGTCTTGATCAGTATAAACACCCTCAAAAGAGAACTCTATGCAAAAGTAATTGTAAAAAACATAATTGTTTTTGTATTATTTATTTTATTTATCTATGGCTCAGCCATGTAAGCAAAAATAGTCCTTCTGGTTGTCATTAGCAATTCATTATTCAGCCACTAGAGGTCTCAGTAGTAGATTTCCTGATTAAGCAGTAATTCTATACCACTAAAACAACACTTGGTCATGCCAGACACAAAAGCATAACATGCACCTGAATTTTTTATAAACTTTTTCAGGCTAGTGTGCAATCAGGACCCCAAATGACCAAAAATTCACCCCAAAAGATTTCAGTATGGTACAATTCTCACACATTTTTATACCACTGCACTGCTGAATTCTTGACTTAAATTCTTCAGAACATGTTTATAAATTTCTATAAAAACAGCCCAGACAGTGCGTCTTCCATGTCATCGTGCCTATATCAACAACTTATGGATTTAAGGAAGGAGTCTCCACGGTCAACATTTTACAGTCAGAGATAAAGCGTTTCCTATAAGTATTCCGACATGCTTGGCTTTGTGGTGTCTCAGTAACAAGCTCCATGTTTTTGTTATGTTAACATGAAGGTCTTATCACAATCTTCCTGCATGTCTTCCCAGCAATGAAATCTAAGAACAGCGGGAATTCCCTAAGTATGACACATGGGTGACCTGGATCTGTAGAGGTAAAGAATTACAGGAGTCAGTGAAGATATTGCTAGCTTTATACATACATACTGTATATATTTGTTGATAATTCAGTATACACATAACCATATTTACATTTTAAGTAGCTAGGCAGGTGGAATTCACTATCATTTTAATACAGTATTATGATGTGTTTAATTCAAGCTCTTAGAGTTAATGCAGGTGATGAAAGAACGTGGAAACTGGTGATGCAGGCGCTTATGCCCTTAGGTTACAGAGGTTAGTAACCAATCATCAACTAAACCAGCAATGCTTAGCAATCTTCTACAGTCTCCCCTAATATGACATGAACAGGGTAAGTCAGCAATCCCTGGACAAAAACGAGCCTTCATTCTGTCAGCCAAATTAATATTTCATATTCTCCAAAATCCCTATGATTTCATTCTGCAGCTATGCCTTCTATTGACCATCGCTTCTTTCACTGTGAAGTACTACAGTGTTCCACTAACAGTGTTAAGCCTGTGCAGAGCCATTTGACATTGTGGCTACACAAAGACTGGAGGTTTTGTCTGGGAATATTAATGGAAAAAATGTCAATAGGACTGTGTGTGTATGTAGCAATGTCAGAGAAAGCAGAATTCCCCTCACTAGGGTGCAGTCCTGACCTTTACCCTCTCCTAATATATCAGCCCAAATAGGAAGCTTCAGCTAAAGAATGTCTAGAAAGTATAAGGACATCCTGTTTTAACACCACTATATGAGCTATTAAATGAGCCATTTACGTCACAAAAAGATATAATAAATCAGGTCTGTAGGTCATAAAGACTCAGGTACTTTTAAAACACCAGTGGGTTTCCTCTAGCCTCGCCTTCAAATACACCCCCCAAAATCAGGTTTGGATCATTGCTCCCCGGTCGGTGTAGCTTTGCAGGTCATACTGTCTAAAGAAGCAATTATAAATCACATGAGATTTGCAGACCCTCCCACTAACTGCAGGTGCATTGTGGATATTATTGACCAGTTTGGTTGAAAAAGACCTGAAATTTAAAAAGGGCCACTCTTTCCTTGCACCATGCAACCAGCTGGAGTTTCTCTTTATTGTCTGGTCTTGGACAGTTTATGGCTGTAATACTGCATCAATTCAACCCACAGAAACAACAAAGTATAAGTGGGTGAGTGTTGGTACATCTAGAAATGACTGAAAGTAGAATGTTACAGTACAGCACAAAGTAACCCAAGGTTGTTTCCAGATAAATCCAACATTCTGTAATCTCAGACTTAAAAACAACCAATGGCAAGGTTTGCTTGTACTACAAGCCACTTTGAACTTTTGTTGTACTACAGTTGTACACATCTAAACCCATGTATTAATTCAACTATGTTAATGCCAAATGCCAGAGCTTTGTGCTTGTTACAAACCACGACAGGCCCTGTCTTGCACGAAGACATAAAACATTCTTACTTTTAGTGCTACATTAAATAAAACACTGGGAATCCAATCACACCATTGTCAAATAAAAAATGGTAGACTGGAGAGTGAAGAAGCAGCATTCACATCTGATTCATGGGTTATTAGAAATTTTAAAAGACAGGAGATGTTTGTTCTTGACACTTATAAACTCTTCCATATGCTGAAAGGGAAAGACCAAGAAAACAATACATATGATTCAGATCTGCTTTTACAAATAAAATAAAAACATCGATCCCACACATAAAATAGCTCCATAGGGAGAGCTGTTCCCTTTTTTTTACGCCTACCTGATACACTCATTTAAGACAGCATGCTCATTGTTTAATGATCCACAACAAATTTAGTTTGCTAACTAGAAAAAGTAAAAGGGCAGATGCAGGCTAAGCGATGACTTTACAAGGAACAACATGCTCACCTGGAGATTTCTTTCTCTCTCTCTAGTGTTTGTATAAACAGACTCACTCTATAGTCTAGAAAATGGCTATTAATTAGTCAGACTGAACTCCAGATATTCCAAAGAAGGAAAAATGTACCACCAAACCGTGCTGTGAATGAAGCCGATAGTAAGAGGGGGGATGATTGGGGGAATGTTTGAGCTGCTTGACCACACTTATGTGGTGTGTGACATTCAAATTATTTTCTACTTTGTATAAGAGATGTACTTCAGCGTGTTTAAATGACCTAAAATAGGGTCATTTAATCTCCATGGTGTTCGAGGAAATATGTCTGTTTTGACTTGGTGAATGAGTCGAACTACAAACAAACAACAAAATTGAAAGAAAAGGTTATATATGCGCACACACACATACACCAAGCAGATAGTGATCCTTTGGGAACAAAAGCCGCTTTAAGGTAAGCAGACATGCCTCAGGAACCAACACGTTATCTTGAAGGGACTTTAAAAAGCAAGCAAACTAATAAAATACAAACACTTTTTTGCTATTTGCTACTGGAAGTGCGGAAATTAAAACGACAACATTTTGCCGTGCCTGTGCAGAGCACTGCTACCAAAACAAAGTACATCCAGGGGTTTAAAATACACAAACCTTCAGCATGTGGTGTCTTGTTAGAACTACCCTCTTCACAAAGACAGGCTTTTATCTTTATAAATACAAGAGAGGAATGTGGTGTCCTAAGCTTAATCCTGGAGTTTGAGGGGAAACTGACCACACACACACACACACACACTCAGCCAGCCAAGCAGGTTTATTTTACAAGTAGGGTCTGTAAAAGCAGACCTGATCTACTTTGAAATACAAGGACTATGTTCTCTCTCTTTCTCTCTCTCTCTCTCTCTCTATGGGTGAATAAAACTTGCACTAAAACGAGAGATGACTGGCCTCCCTTAGTGACTCAGGATAGATAATAACAATAAGCAGCATTTTATTGTTCAGTACACCATGATCGTGTTCTATAAGGGAGAAGTAACGCTATTTACAGGTGTACTGATGCAGGTGGACTCCTGAGCGCCCCCTGCACTTAAAGCTCCTAGTTAGTTACACACCTAACACACCTCGCCATGCAGAACTGACAGCTGAGCCCCATTCTAAAGTAACTTCTATTTCCTAATGTTAGACACGTTGTTGCTTTGTGACACAGCAGCCGCATCTAAGCGAATCAAAGCTTTATTGAAAGCCACCTGTTCGACAACTTTTGCACATACAACCACAACGCACATGGCATGCGAACCTGAATATCTACAGACTACTTACATTTCCTGTTGTTTCCCTCCATCTCTGGAGTGTCATCTAAAATTCTTCGACATTTCCAACGTGAGTATTTTCCTCCGACCGCGCAGTCTCTGTGACAAATCCTCCCCACTGCAGCTTAAACAGACCCAGTGAAGATGCGCCGAACCTCCCCTCACGGTGGCACCAGGGTCCTAGTGCACAGTTTTGGCCGGTTTTTCTCATTCACTCACTCACCATCTATACCCCTTTTTCCGGTATACAGGGTCGCGGGGAATCTATCCCAGGAGGCGGGTTCCACCCTGGACATGGTGCCAATCCATCGCAGGGCATACACACACTCACACGCTCATTCACACACTATAGGCAATTTGTGATTGCTAATTAGCCTAACCTGCATGTCTTAGGACTGTGGGAGGAAACTGGAGTATCTGGAGGAAACCCACCAAGCACGGGGAGAACATGAAAACTCCATGCACACAGACCTGTTGCGGGAATCAAATCTGGACCCTGAAGGTGCAAGACGACAGTGCTAACCACTAAGCCAGCACGCTGCCTGTTGGCCGGTTTAAACATTAAAAAAATATTATACTAATAGGTATAATAATAAAAGCTCAACCTTACATGGGAAAAAAAAAGTAACCATAACTCATAGGGTTCTTCCCAGATTTTACGAATATGCTTAGTGGCATAGTGGTGTAGTGTGAGGGCACCTCCAGGGTCAAGGATTCGATTTCTACCTCGCTTCTGTGAGTATGGAGTTTGCATGTTCTCCCTGTGCTTGGTTGGTTTCCTTTGGGTACCCTGGTTTCCTCCCATAGTCCAAAGACATGTGGAGTAGGTTAATTGGCGATCCCAAATTGCTCAGAGTTTGTGTGTGTGTCGCGTTTCCTGGGATAAGCTCCAGGGCTCTTGCGACCCTGTACAGATTAAGCGGTATAGAGGATAAATGAATGTCAGCAAGGAAAAGATGTTAGCAACAATTGCTGATTTAATAATTTTATCATAATTTTTTAAACTACAGTTTCAAATGTGTTATCTTCAATATTTAAGTCTTTTCTTTATATAGTTCATAGAGGACTGATTCAGACACGTCACAGCCATATCACCATTTAAAATTCACAGACTGTAGAAAACCTGTTGTTTCTGATAGAAGTTTGCCCATTTAATGTCATCTCCATACCACTGATGTATACTATATATTTTCATAGTGTAAATGTTTATATATATATATATATATATATATATATATATATTTTTTTTTTTTTTTTATAGAGTGA
>JAOVVB010257849.1:0-19493 GCA_028570985.1 Heterobranchus longifilis
CAAACTGAGCTAAATAAAACTTTTTCTGTAAACAGATACTGAAGTCTGCAATCATCAGACAGACATTCTGCAGATATTTTAACGAAAAGCTTGCTTGTAAGACTGTGGTATAATGGAACAAAAAGTGCATTTCATTTTCAACCACTCCCAGATCACACTTGTGGAGTGGAAGCGTCCGGTCTCTACAGCCAGAGGAAAGATACACATCTCAGCTGGGCACAGACGCACCTCTGTGCTCTGCTCAGGTTAAGGGTGACATAATGCTCTGGTTGATAAATATACTTGATCAGACTGTACATTCTTAATTTTGGTTTACACAAAACTTCTCCTGACCATTTCTCTTGATCATTTTTCAAATAGTATTGTTTTAATTTGACTACAAGATAATGTATTTCTATATACATACAGGAGACCTGCCTTGCCAAGTATTTTTTCAAGTTCCCTTGCCCATATTAATTCATCTATTCCACAGTCGCAACATATCACCCTTATGTCATACTTCACATGGCTCCTGCCCTGAATGTCCATCCATCCATTCAAACACATATAATTTATGTGAATGTGACTGTAAGTCCACTGAGTGAACTGAGGTGGCTGTGTGTTTTAACTGTGTATTTTGTGTCATGTGTTACATGTGTCTTGCTCTGTGTCCTTTTTGTAGACCCCAGGAAGTTTAGCTGTCGCCAAGGATCCATAAATAAACGAATAAACGAAGGCGAGGATTTAAATGAGAAATTGCATACTTAACAAGTTTAATATTTTGGCAATAATGAAATGAGGAAAACAATAAGAACAATGTTATGAAAAGAACATTTTCCATGTCATACGTAATTAAAAATGAAGGACACTGTGGTCTTAAAACAATATTGGTTAGCCTTGTAGGTATTGAATGTGTGGAGACCATCTTTCACAAAAAAACCATGATGCTCCAAAGGAAATAAAGGGGCTGCCCCTGCCTTAAATTCAAGCTTTCATCCAAAGCACTATACAATTTGGCTACCATGCAAGGTGCAGCAATTTGGGTTTCACCGTGTTGCCCAAGGACACGTTGCCATGTGGAGCCACAGCCACCTCAATAACACTCCCTCTTCTGGGCTACGTTCCTGCATTCACTAGCCTTCTGCTGTGTTGTCAGTGACCTACCCCCTGAGAGGAGGGAAGTCAGCACAGGCAGGATGTCCTTGAAAAGCCTTTTAATAGTTTTACTCTATTAAAAGGGATCTTTAGTGTCTTACCCACTTAAAAGCCCCTCTGATTCAAGGCCTCTGACTGCTCTCTAAAAAGTTGTGCTGAACTCCGCAGCAGGAGCTCAGCTGGTGCTCAGGCTTATCTCTGAGAGCCGTGCGTCTATTCATAGTGCTGCTGCTCCTTTCTCCTCCATCACTTCAAACACTAATGAGGCCTCTGCACCCCTCCCTCCCGTCTACCCTCCCGCTGTCCCTTCCTCCTGCACCCACCTAACCTTCCACCACCTTCTCTCATCCTTGCCGTATTGGCCCGGGGCCCGCGTGTAGGGGCCGCCAATGAATTAATGAAAATGCAGCAGGTCCCAAGAGTAGAGAGGAAAGGGTGGAGGACAAAGAGTGAAAGAGACACGGGGATCTAAAGAGGAAAAGAGACAGAGATGGAAGTGTGATGGGGGAGGTGGATTGTCATGCGCTGAATGAGTCACAGATTAGTGCTACTTATTGCATCTTCTCTGTCCAGCACAAATCTGTCCTGTCCTCTCTGTCAGCAGTAAGAGAAGAGCTTTTTGGGAGGAGTAGAGACAGCACAGGAAAAGTGGTTTTACAGAGGGAAAACAGTAGTGCCAAAAATCCACAATCATTTTAACAGCTCAGTACAGCTCAGTGGATGTAGCAATTTACGTGTTATTTCCACTCCCATGGTGCACTGCAAGCATCTGCATTTTCCATTACAATTGGTTACATCAAGTTCTATTCATAGGTGCTTTTTTGTGTGACCTTAAAATTGCTGCCATTGTTTTTTTGAGGTCAGCTGGTAGGCTAATTGCATGCAGTGTTAATATCAATTTTAACTTTATACATCTGAACTCAGGCTGAACAATTAATCAGAATTGTATCGAAATCACAATATGGAATATATCCAAATCAAAGGCGGCACAATATTTCTTCCAAAAGGCAAAATATGTGTCAAAATACCATTCTGAATTAATTAAGTGGTGCTGAGATGTCCCAGCCTACAAGACTGAAAAGAAAATCTTTGTTTGGTGCAGATCGCCAAAAAAAAAAAAAAATCACACCATGATCATCATTTAAATATAGATTTTTTAATGAAAATGCAAAAATGATCATTCCCTCCAATATCATGAATCATATCGCAATTGTAATATCAGTCAGAATAATCGCAATTATAGATATTTTTTTCCAAAATGTTTAGCCTTAATCTGAACAGTTTTTTGAGAAAAAGTAGGGCTGCATGATATGAGGAAAATATGCAATCACGATATTACTTGCGATAAATAAACAGATATTAAAGTCTACTCAGTCTGCTGCTTTCAGCAATTGCTAGTTGAATTAAAAAAACGGAATACATTATTTCCAGCAATTTATTGAACAAATTGCACATTGAACTGAACACAAAAGGCCCCATTAAAAAAAAGAATGATAGTTACATTTTAAAGTGCAGTTTTCTACTGATACTCTCTGAACTCACTCAAAAGTGTCTTTCGCGATGTGTTTAAGAAAGTTGATATCGCGATGATGATTAAAAAAATGATTTTGTGTGCAGCCCTAGACAAAACCCAATTAATCTTAAAACAGAAAAGTAGATTCTGCATTTTCAGAGGCTTGATGAAAAGCAGTTGATGTATTAAGGTTCGTCAAAGTAGCAGGTAACATATACTGGTCACAATATCAATAAATAGACTTTATTGCTATAGGATTGCAACTAATGATTATTTTCATTATCAATTAATCTATTGTTGTTGGGTTTTTTTTACTAACTGATTAATCGTTAAGATAAAAAAGGTAAGAAAATAGTGACAAATGCCCATCACAAGTTCTGAGAGCTCAAGAGGACGTCTTTAAATTATATAAAAATGGAGAAAAGCAGCAAATCCTGAAATCTGAGGAGCTGAAACCAGTGATTCTTTTGCATTATTGCTTGATAAATAACTTAAATGATTGCTCGATTATCAGAATTGTTGTTGAATATTTTCCAATTGACAAGTCGATGAATTGTTTCAGCTCTAAAGTGCAACTGCAATCATTTTAAACATTAACATCTATTCTGCTCCTTCAAAAATTTGCTGCAATGCCATGTTTCTGTTGGAAATTACTCCAGGTATCTCACTGCCACACCAGGAGAATTCTGTGGAGCTTCAGTTGTGTGAAAAACAAAGAGAGTTGTTAAGTGATTCTGGTGCTGATAATGGTGGGTTAGTGTGGAAAAAGCTAAGAGAGATCAGAAAGGTGGGTGGACAAGAATTTGGATGACAGTGGTGAAAAGCACACGCACACACACACACAGGGGGGGTCTCACGACATCCACCCACTCTGCATGGCGAGCTGACAACACATGTATTAGGGGCTGGACACCAAGCGGCTCCATACACACTCACACATAAACCCACACACAAACACCGAGGAGCACGGAACAATGAATTACTGGTTGTTGGTAGACAAAACATGACAATAAAGAGAAGGCGGACATCTCTGCAGCCTGGTGCACCAGACATGTGGAACTTTGGCCTGTGCAATGTCTCTTATTTGTTTCACTGATTGAATGCTAAGCTACACATCCATGCAGAATTAATGTATGTGTGCATCTTGTGTACACATATGTGGGGACCTCCACCCCTCAAATCATCTCAGCAAGGAGCCAGCCAATCACAATGCTATTTTTATCCTCGTAACAATGGGCTGGTACATTAACAGATTACACTCCATTTCCCCCAGGATGTCAGCTTAACATTTCCACATTAGGGTGAGAGAGAGAGAGAGAGAGAGAGATAGAGAGGGGAGAAAAAACTGCATGCTGAAGTGAGAAAAACAGAGGCAAAAAAAATGCATCACTCTAAAAGACATGTTTGTGCATGATAAGTAGGACTTGGTGATTAATCAACATGTATTATTAATTACAATTTTGGCTTCCAACGATTATGAAAACAAGATAATCGAGATAAAACGATTATTGTGCCTCATTCCGTTTCACAATGATGCTCTCGTTTTGTCTTTTGTCTTCGTTAAAAATCCAGCGCACCCCGTTTCCTTTACTGCAGTGCACTTTCACCCGTTTTCACTGAGTTACTGACAGGAATATGTTGAATATAGTTTACCAAAATGTTGAATATATGTTTAGGATTTCTCAGTAGGTTGTGGCAGTGCACTACAACGTATTTGATCTAATTTATATTTGGTCAAATGTATTTGTATTTATTATTTTTATATGTTGAATATATGTTTGGTAGTTTTCAGTAGGCTGTGGAAGTGCATTAACGTTACTACATAGTTGGTTATTTTTACATAATTTATTTATACTCTTCATTATCACTTTTTAAAAACGTTTTTGTTTGTTTTACAGTATAATTAAAGTTCAAGAAACTGTTAAAAAGACAAGCCTTTTCAAATGCATGATGTTTCCAAAGTCAATGAATAATCATGTTAAATAATCATGATCTCAATATTGACCAAAATAATCATGATTATGATTTTTGCCATAATCGAGCAGCCCTAATGAGACCTCCACACACTTACACAAACACATTAACGTGTTAATAAGAGTACGGCTCTGTGGGCCAGGAAAAAAATAGTCAAATTAAATATAAAAACACACACACACACACACACAGAAGGTAGTGTGTAACAAGTTGCCCGGCACAAATTGCCCCTATAGAATTTGCACCTGCTGTCCTGAAACCGCTATGTTGTACCCAAAGTCACATGGCTGACATGAGAGAGTAAATATAGTCCTGCAAGGAGAACATCATACACACTTCGGATGTGTGTTCATGCGTGTGTACATTTGTGTGGTTGTGTGTCTGCAGCAGAGAGAGAGAGACAGAACCGTCGATACACATTTAGACCTCACCTTCACCTGGGGTCATGCAAAGCACTGGTTTTACGGGCCACACTCGCAAGCACAAATACAAACATACAGAAGCAAACACTCTGTAGCCACCTACATGCTGTGTGTATACCTGTGCATAATACATGACAACTTCTCATGACGGCTACAAAGCATGTTGCCCTTCAGGGGTGTTATTACATAAGAGGGAGGGGGGAGAGAGACACCAAGTCCTGCTATTTTTACATCAGCAAACAAAGACGAACAAAACATCTTTAAACATAGTAGATTCACACAGTAAAATGCAAGCGCACACCAGAATCTGCAAATACGCAGAGAGAACGAGACAAGAGGCGAGGAGAGTGTAAGCAAATAATGCATAATGAGTCAAGAGCCAGCCAATATGCACATAAGCTGTCGCTCAATGAGTTTGGGAGAGCTGAGCTGAGGAGAAGAGGCGAGTATACGTGGAGGAGAGAGGCTGATAGCATTACGGAAACCGTGACAAAGAGGAAGAAATGAGAATTTTTGTCACCAAGGCATACAGGGAATGACAGCTATTATAGTGTGTTGCATATATAACCACAACATCAATCCCCCCCCCTTCTCTCTGTCACGAGGAGCGCCCTAGCTCATTGAGAATGTATCTTCAGGCTACAGACATGCATGCACACTGCGCACACATTTTGCAGAGGCATATACAGAATATACATTTTTTTCAGACATCAATCCATGTGCGCTAACAGATTCAAAGCTCACATCTGATCCAGTGTGGGTGGAACCGAACATGGCTGGTATAATGTGACCAACATACTGATGTACAGACCCAGCTGCCAACAAATCCTCATGACACAAGGCCGATCCGACACACTATGAATCACAGTCAAACAGGCACTGAAACTGCAGCTATGAGGGACCCAGGGCACCATTTCCATACAGTTGCTCCAGTCTGCTGCACAGTGAAGCTTCTTCTTCTAATTGTGCAGTGTCTGTGTTGATAATTCATTAGCCTACTACTACTAACCAAAGCCTTTTTCCATCAATAGTCTGCAAACTCAAAGCAAAGTGGACTACATTTTTAATTAGTGCTAATCAATGAACCATATATCAACATGTCCCAGGAACACCAGAGCTACGGTAAACACCAAGAGCATTTTCTCACGATCTCAGTTTTACAGAAAAGTACCACAAGTTTTAACTTTTAACAGCACATATACTACATTTCCTGTTTTCAAGGAAGCATGAATTCAAGATAATGTGTCATGTGCTACCTAGAAAACAGAAGAATCATGAAACCCATTAAAGGACAGCAAGAAAATGAAACATCTATATTGTAAGCTGGACAACATCTCACAGTCTATCATATGGATAACAACATTTAGCTGAATATGTTACAAGTGTAGAGAAACAATATTACCACTTCAAATATAAACAGAAGGGAACTATTTCAGTCAAAAGTGTTTAGACCGAATAAGTGTCCATTACCAAATAAGAAGCTATTACCAAAAATAAACATCTTCAAAGCGCCGTGTCTCCTCGTAAGCCAATAATGTAATTTAATAGAGTCCAAGTTCCCATAATGCGCTTTTAGGAGACGTTACACTGTAGTGACAGCTGCAGTCTATCACAAGAAAGCTCAGAGGAAGGAAACGTGTTTGTAGAATGTAGGAAAACTGGCTTAACGCTGGATGCTTCACATTACTCACATGTTTACACAGCCAAGAACACACACACAAATACACAACGGAAGGAAGAGTGATTGTTATGCTTACCGTACATCGATCGTGATGTTGGAGTCTCTCACTACAGACGGCTATGTTTTCTTAATGCAGCTTCAGTCGCACATACAGACACACTGCTGTGCCAAGAGGCACTGAAAACGCACACAAACACACACTGCTCACTCTGATATAAATGCCTGCACGTGTGCTTGGAGCTAAAATGCGCACCGTGATTGGTGCAGAGCATGCCTTGATGCACTGAATTACACACACTCTCCCTGCCGTGCAGACACACACACACACACACAGACATACACACGCACGCACATAGGGGGCTGAAAGGCGACGTCAGAGAAGCGTGCCGTGATGACCTTGGATTTTCCTGTTTGTCTTCTGCAACAGCGCTCCTTCTGAAGGGGGTTGTGCAGATTTCACATGCAGGCGCACATACAAACACACCCACCACACTTCTAATCATTTTTCTCAGTTGCAGAGAAAGAAGCATAGAAAGGGGGCGGGTAGGGAGAGAATAAGGAAATATGCACCACAGGGATAGAAAGGGAGAAGACCTCCCACCCACGCAATCTCCTTTTCTCCCTCTCTCCACCCCCTGCTAGCATCCCTCTTTCCCTCATCTCCATCACTAATCTTCCCATGCCTCCTGCTTTACTTACTTTGAATTTTTCCTTCTATGCTAATGCAGGGTTTTTCCTGCATAGAGGAATTTTTGATGCCCCCCCAAAGAGGTTTTAGCCACAGCCAAAGGAAAATCACCAGCACCAAAATGATAGAAATTGAGAATAAAAATAGAAATTAAAATCCTCTCTGAATATGTTTAATAGCAATTTATCAAACAACTTTTGAAAAAGCAGAATATAAACTTAAATATGACATATTTGACTTCCAGCAATCAACTCCCCTCTCATCCACAGCCGCTATATTTTAAACTGCCGTGCATAGTCTCCCCCCAAAGGCCCATTCTGAGCCAGGAAAAACCCTGAAATGCAACTTTCTACTACATTTCCTTCAATTTTCTTGCCCAATACCAAAATACCTGTGTGATTGTGTGATTATATAACCATGTTAACTGGTATTTGTTTTGTTTTTTTATGCAAAACTGTGAAATATTATCCTTTCAAGATGTCACTCTTAACTCATTCTCTTCCAGGTTTAATTTTACAAAATGATAGGGCATAAATACTGGGCTGTCCTCGATTAAACAAATTCTTAGTCGACTAACTGATTAGTTGATTTAAAATGGCAACAGTTAACTTTTGGGACTTTTCCACCCCTCATGCTTTAAATTGGTATAATTTTTGCAAAGACATTCTCCTCTGCCACATTAACAGCACAGGACACTGCCTTTGTTTCACCACCACTTTGGAAATAAGAGAAGAAAGAAGCTTGTCTATTCATACACATGTCCACCACAAGAAACTGCATTCTCTGAAATTGACAATATATCACAGATGTTTGTTTCTGCTGATCTGTCCGTTAGCATGTGGCTAGCATTAGCAACGAGGCTTGCGCGAGCAGCCTGCTCCTGTCCAAAGCATAAACTTGAAACCCTGATCTCAGTGCTACAATAAAGGCTGAGTAAAACACCCGGCAGTATTAATAAGTATGCCGGTTTTACTGCTGTAGTAGAAAGAATGTAACTAAATGTCTGTTTACACAATGTATGAACTCTCAACTCCCGGATCTTGTGCTGTAAAGCAAGCCTTCATTTTCCCGGGAGATCATACCCAGTGGCAGACAGTGAAAGTGAGGAGTTAGAGGGATCAATCTAAATGCAGATAGTGTCAATAGTCTATAGCCATTACATTGTGCAATCAACATTTACTTCATAATGATAATAATTTAAAGCAGAAAAGTTGTCTATTGATACTTTAACAGACAGATCTGTAAAACGGAGTTTCTCTACAAAGAATCATGCAAAAGCACCACTTGAAACCTTGTGTTTTTCTCAGAGATGTGCTCATAAGTTTCTTGGAAATAAGTCATTCAGCATGAACAAAGCATAAAAAATGACTAATTGACTAAAGAAATCTTAGTTGACTAAGACCAAAACAACTAATCGACTAAGAGGGAGGCAGCCCTAATAAAAATAATACTGTTGAGCAGCTGGCTCACTCATGGCAGAGCTTCTCACCTGCACATGAATGCACTGCATTACAACAACACAGCCATAACCACAGTGACAAACAGAAACCCGGCATGATGTTCACATAATTGGCTCAAATGCACAAAATGGCAGTAAAACCATAAAACTGATGATGCTGCAGTGTCCTTGTAAAAGCATTAATGAGTGCTTGAAATAAAATGTATGCCTACTCAACCTTTTTGGTTCACATTTTTTTTATTATTCCAAACATCAGTTTGCATGAATTTCCAAGACTGACTTATCAGCATTTAAAAAGAGGTTTCGGAAACAATCTAAGATAGAACCAGCTTATACGGTGTGAGAAAGCAGAGATCCATTATAAAGGTTTTGCAATTATTAAAAGTGCTCAGCTGTCACTGATTGAACAAAGAGAAGAGAGTGGGCTACATCAGAACTGGTTCACTGAATTAAAGATGGTGGTGAATTGTTCTCAGATGGGCAGCTAATAAAAAGATAAAAGATTCGGACTTAGCTGTTCGTCTTTTGGCTGCATCCTGTTACTGTATGATACTATCATCCGCTGCATTTCACTGCAGCTGGGAGCAGATGTATTGGGGATACTTTAATAAACTCTTTCAGGAGAAATTCATTTCCACACTCACTGTGAATTTCCTTCTTTTTTTCTCCTTTTTTTTTTTTTACTTGGGTTGAATAACAGGGGTCTTGTGCAATATATCACTTTGCCTGAATAATCATCATAATCATTTACAATCAAGCTTTGTTTTCCCCACTCTCACATGCCAGAAATTCTGGTTGCTGATCAGCAATATTCCCTGTGGAGTTACAAGCATCTCTTTCTGATGGAAGAACAAACATTCCTCTTATCCAACAGAGAGCATTTACTAGTGTAAGACTGAATGAATCAGTCAACGTTAAGACCCAGACCGAAAATGAACGAAATGTTCCTTTAATCAGTCAACACTTTTTAACAGCAACATGTGCCAAGTACCAATCACAGCCGGTGTTCCTTTTGATGTTGGCCTATAAGTGCTCAAGTACCCTCTACAAACTATGAAATAAGATGAATCAATTTTACAAGACAGGAGGCGACTCAGAGCAAGTCAAACGGCCCAAACCGTAATTTCCGTTTGCAACATGACATATTTTTGTTGGACATCATGGAACCATATAACTTTTCAGTGAAATAATTCTCTGTTCATGCAACTGAGAGACAGAGAAGGAGCCAGAGAGAGAACAGAGGAGGTGGTGTTGTCACTGACACTTACCCTTGCCAATGCGATGGTCCAGAAGGGTACGACAGTCCAGTGCCAGCCTCTGAGAGGCCGGGACATCGGGCGCAGGCAAGGGCATGGCAGGCAAACAAGCACACAACAGCCCACAAACACACACACTCAGACACACACTACTCCTTTTTATAGACACAGAAAACCTCCTTACCAAAGCCAAAAACATACACGCAACACTGCAAGCAGCAGACTAAAAATCCCTAATTCTATGGTTAGAATTTTTAAACCTTTGAAAAGTAAGCCTACCAATACTCACAAAATTTGAACTGCTGTCAAATTCACAATTCCTTGACAGATAAGCTAAATGCAAAAATGTACTCTCACATGCATTCACAACTCCCCCAATTTGGCTGCAATAAACATTAGACACATGCTGCACACTCAAACATACACTTTCCCTCAGTCAAGCTAGAACAGAAAGGGCAACTCCAACTTCTGTGTAAAGTTTCACGCCGGAACAAAGTCCCAAATTCCCTTAAGAGTCCACGCTGAACACCAGCTTGTATCTGTCTTGAGGCTTCTTAGCAATTTATGTTAGTACATAGGCAGATTGACCGTATTATCGAAGAGATTAGCGATTAGTCCTTCAATAGCAGCTCTGCTCTCTGTGTGCGCCTCTCTCATTAATAAACATCTCACTGACACAATGGACCTCACTATCCACCCAAAGTCTCTCTCTGGGTGAGAGAGGCAGGGAGATGGAGAGAGAGGAGGCTGGGAGAGAGGGGCACTGTGGGATAGCCATTCAGTCAGTGGGCTTGAGGTTCAAGGAATGTAGCCATCAGCAGATACCAACACAGGCAAAATGTCTGGTGAGTGATTTCTGTGTAAATTCACACATAACACACTGCAAGAACAGACACATCACATACACACACACACACACACACACACCAGGGACACTGATGCAAAGCTTCTCTCACAAAACATTTTGACAATCAGCATTGTGGATTTGAATTAGCTAGCTCGTGTAACTAGTTTTTATCTCCTCAGCAGTCCACTTCTTCTGTCGTGGTCTGCATCAAACTTTTGGAGGGCCGTAAGTATGTCTTCAGGCATGGTACAGGTGTTAAATAGTTTGGTGTTGTTGCCCACCTGTCATGTTGAATGCTAGTCACAAGGCGGCGTTGCTCTTCCAGCGTTGTTCACAGATGCAGGGGGGTGGGTGGCACTTCAGCCCCGAACAGAGTCTCCACCGGCGCTTCGAAAATCAGGAAAACCGCTGGATTGTCTTTGGCCTGTCGAAGTTAGTATGCCCAAATTAGCCGATGTCCTAATAACTATTGTTGATAATTGAACATGTTTGTACCTATCAAAATACGGCAAGTACTAGATGTTAACGTTTATCTGACAAGCAAATTGTGTAATGTAACATCTTATTATGCATCGGGACAGAAATCCCAAATCATGACAGTTGGCAATAAATTAATTTAACGCTAATGTTAGCAATGCTAGCTGTCACACTTTTCTATTTAACTTTGTCCTATCGTGGTTGCTTCAGTGTTTCGATACTTTCTCCTCGATTTCGATTAGGTTAAGACATAAACTTACGGTTATCAAATCTAACAAGGCTAACTCATATATTATTCAGTTAGCATCCGTCTATGCTAGTAGCAAATGATGCTAACGTTAGCTAGCTAACTGCTTGACTTGCTAACGAGAATCCCCTGGCTGCGCTTATCTGGACATCGTTAATTAGTGTTACTTACCATGAAGTGAGAACAAATAAAATAAAATCCTTACAAATGTGTGGCATACGGACAGTTAACATCAGCCACCTTGACTAAAGTTCAGCTGTGCCAGGACACCATATATTCCCAGCGTTACTGTTCCTCTGGCTGGCAGTTGTTAGTGGTGGCTAGCTGTAAATAATATGACAGCCCACTGGATAGTAGCTTTAGTCAGTCATGTTTGAACTGCCCCTACATTTACTGAGTAAATATTGGAAAGATAAACAGTATATCATACAAATACCTGGTCAGATGTTTGACCATTTAAAAGCTTTGATATTACAGCATTATGATTCAGAATTTCGATTTTTTTTCCCAAAAAAATTTTTTTAAGGAAATTATTTTTTTATGCTCGTGTAGGCTATTATGATTTTTTAAGTATAATAATGTTACTGTTACTCTCCCCAATATGGCTGAATTACAATTAATAATATTATTGACGTTTTCAAATAAGCACCAAGGTGTAGAAGTCAACAAAACACTAATATAGTAATATATTTATAATATTGTAATATGTTATATTTCTATAGATCAGATAGTAATGCTGTTTCCAAAGCAGTGTTATGTTTTGTTGTCATACATTGTTTTCAGAGGAATCAAATCACCACATGGTATCGCTTTCATTTCAAAGTGTATCTCCACTTACTTGGCTTTTAGGTCAAGGACAACATGCGTTCTCATTAATCAGTGAATGCTGCTTTTGACCAATTGAGAGAGATTGCAATTCCCTTTTAATTTATACAATTCCAGATCATATATCTTATTTTGCAGGACCTCTCTGATTTGTTCAGTGATGCAAGAATTGATGAAAAATAAATAATTATTGAAACAAAAGGACAATTTAGTCTGTCTATCAGGCTATAATAGAATTAATTTAAATATAAAAAAACACATCAAATCTGTATTATGTAGCTATCTGTGGATGGGACATCCTGCTTTTGGAAGTCTTTTTTCTACCAGTTGGTGACAGCAGTGAGTCAGGAGAATCTGATACAAGAATGTTATTTTTTTTTAAAAACAGTCTGCAATTTCCTGAGGTTATTGTGTATAAAACAGTTTCATTGCAATGACGTGACCTAAGTATTTTTCAGGACAGAGTTGGTGTAGCCATGACATGTGACATTAACTGCCACCTTCTTTTTTTTAAATCTAAAATTGGTGCTTCTCGGTGGACCACTAAGGGCATTTACTTCCCAGGGTCTCTTAACCCCACTAAGCCATCAGATCCCTGAGTCTTTTATGCGACAGTATTTTTGTCCTGTCATCTCTTTCTCTGTTCAGCCCATTGGTGTGTGACCCTTTTTGAATGGGATAACATCATCTTACTTATATTGAGTTAATGATAGCTATAAGCTAAAGCTCAAAACATAGGAGTTTGGGAGGGTGCCATTTGAAGATATACTTGTAACTGCTGGTAATTATTGTAGCAAGAGTAGAAAACCGTTTGCAGTACAGGCCCCCATAAATACATTTAATAACTGTTTTTCAACTCAAGTCAATATATGTTTAATGATTGCAGTTGTGATTGCAGTTTTTACTCAGTACAAATACTAATTACTAACAACTACTAATATTTTTAACATAATTAATCTGGAAAGTAGACAACAGTTTTTGAGGTACACATTTCAATTTTTCATTGATTAAGACATGCATTTTGAATGTAAATAGAGCTTGTTTATTAAAAAAGAATACAGAGGTCTGGGCTAAGCCCTGAATGTCCTCAAATCCTAGAAACGCCCCTGCTGCAGGCTCATAAGGGACTTTTGGGGCCCACCATCTTTGGGGATGGAGGCTGCTTGGTAGGAGGGGTCCATTGTCTCATAATTGACTCAAATTTGCTTATTGATTTGCAAATCTTTTTGTCACAACACATTGAAGGTTTTGTGTGGTGGGAAATGCCAAATTGTCAATATGAAAGTGTTGTAGCACAGTCTCTTCTCTCTGGTAAACATCTTTGTTTTGCTTTGTGCCTAACTGCCTAACTGCCCTGTACACATGTCTTCACTTTCAAAAGCTTTGTGAGACTGCCAACAAAAGCTAGCATGTATTCACTGTTCAACTGTAGTCTTACGACACACACCCATGCTTACACAGCACGTTTGCGATACAACAACACCAACAGACACAAATAGATCTCTGTTTCCAGCATAAGTGAAATGTTTGGCTAGCACGTAGGCCAAAGGGTCAGTTCTGTTGCTGGTCTGGCTTGACTGCGTGTGACAATCAGCTGATTAGTGCACAGCCAAAGCAGTTAGCTTAATACTAATTAGCTTCTGGGGTTTTGCCCTTAGCCGGACTAATCATCCTAACTCCCTCAGGTGGACAGTTCACAGGCTCCAAATAGAGTCACTAAATAAAAAGACAGATTTGTGCAGTAGACAGACATTCGCAGACATTTACTTCAGTTGCTTATAATGAACACAAAAGCTGTGTTGTGTCAGAATGATCTACAATGATTTACTCTTAACGTTTCTAGTAACAGTGACATCTCATTAAACATATTCAAAGGTGCTTTAGTGTAAGATAGCTATAGTGTGGTAGCACTTATAGTACTGTAGAACTAATTGCCTTAGACCTGGAGGCTATTTTTAGATTTTCAGTAATCAGCAAGAAAGGTCTGAGCTACGCAGTCACGGTTGGACAGATGGGAACTCATTAGATCAGCCTTAGGGGCCTGGACACAATTAGCAAAGCCAGTCTCAAAAACTTTAACCAGCTTACAACCACAGGGGCCGCAGACCGGCTGGTGCTATCAGCCAAGTAAGTGCTCTTCATCATTAATACTGAGGCATGTTTGTCTGTTCCAACATAACTGTTGTTGTTGATATTTTCTTTTGTTGGTCTAATTCTCCCTGAGAATTCAATCTCTCTCTTGTTACCTTGCTGATACAGTGCAATTTAGCTCAATGTTGTGGTTATGTCACTTTTTAAAACGGCGAACAAAAGATTACTATTACACAAATTATTAAAGGGATAGTTTGGATCTTTTGAAGTGGGGTTGTATGAGGTACTTATCCATAGTTGGTGTAATACTTACAGTAGATGGCAGTCGGCACGCCTCCAGTTTGGAGAAGCAGGAGTCCCGACACAGAAGCGAAGCAATGTACTACCGTGGATGGGATCAGCAGCTAAACGTATTATAGCCACCTGAAGAAAGGCCCACCTAAAAAAATCAATCTGTTTAAGTGTGCACTATATTTAGAATATATTTACCGCTTTACTTTGGCGTCAAACAGCCCTTTACTTTGCTTAGTAAAAGCAGTTTCAGTAGCATCCATTTGCAGTTGAATCACCTCAGGGTGCTGTTACCAGGTGGGAGATGATTCAGCGTCCTTGCTTGCACACTCTGCCTGTGTTTGTAGACTTTTAGGCAATGTTTTTAACTGTTCACCCTTATGGCTCTAATTGCACATATGCATACTGACACAACCAAGAGTGCAAAGCCAATATGGAGGCAGCAACACTGCTTTCCATTTCCATGATGACATCAGAATGGGAGTAGAGTAAATTAAAAAGAAAAATGGAGAGACTATGGAAGAGAGAGCATATGAAAAAGCACTGATCGTAATGCTATTTAATTTAAATGTCCACTCTGCTTTTAAAAGATTTGTTTGACTCGGCCAAAGGTTGAGAGCATTGCGTTTATCTTGCTGTTGTCTTGGTGCCAGTGATCTCAGCTTTGCAGGCGAGTGAGAGTGGCTGCTGACCAACTAATCCTCTTTGCACTCCTCACTCCTGCAGCTCTGCTCCGTGGCAGTTGTTGACTTCATTTCAAAACAGTCCAGGTGGTGACCCTACAATCCAGAAGGGCTCCACACATCTTGGCTGGATCTTTATCCCCCCCCTCTCTTCATCTGTTTTGGACACTTCGTTGCAGTGGGGACTGCTTGGAGTTTCATTTTCCTCTTCATGGATTATGCCTTAATTTTCAGATCTGCATACGATTCCTGTGCAATGGAATCAGCAAAAGTGGATTATGACGGGCTGGACGAGTACATCCTATGGCAAATGCTGGACACGAGGAGAGGATACACAATATGGAAAACTATACAGGTCAGTTATGGCCACAAGTCAAAATGTTTGTCTGACAATGAAGTTGTTTTTTATACTACAAGTGCTGCTGGAGTTTTGACCTCTTCGTACTTTCTCCCTTCTCCTTACCTGGGAAGTAGCAGAAGATGTGGATGGAGACATAGGTGTTAAAATATCAGTGCAAAAGAGGTAATGCCTGTACATTTACTCCATTAAGCCACAAATGGTTTAACTGACAACGTTTTGATCCAGAGGATCTTCGTCAGGTCAAAATGTTTGTCACATGGAAACCACACCCATATACATACACTTATGGCACATCAATAGGCTAACAAGCTCTCTGATTGCAGGCGTGGTAATCCAAAAAAGGGGGATGGAACATCCAGAAACACATGACGTAATTGAACAATTCAATAAGTTACATAGAAATACAAAAAGTGGAAACAGTAATCAATATAAGCCAAAAACTGGACATATTAAAATTTAAAACACATCAAGAATCTTCATCACATCCATCAGAAATATAGATCATCTACATCCAACGTGGGTCAGACTATAGATACACATTTTCTGATGTGTTTTTAATTTTATGGATGTTCCATCCCCCTTTTTTGGACTACCACCCCTGCATCCAGATAGCTTGTTAGCCTATTGATGTGCCATAAGTATATATATATATATGGGTGTGGTTTCCATGTGACAAACATGTTGACCTGACAAAGATCCTCTGGATCAAAACATTGTCAATTAAACCTTTTGTGGCTTAATGGAGTAAGTGTGCAGGCCATACCTCTTTTGTAGTGACGTAGGGGAAGATGTGGCAGAAATCTCTACTCTGCTTCATCACAACTCTTGTTTTCCCAGAACAGGTGTAGACCATATCATACAGGGAGCCTAAATTCAGAATAAATAAGTCTGTATCTTATTTTACTATTAGAGGAACATGTGATCCTTCCACAGCAGAGAAGCTTGAATGCTTTTCAGTTGCTGTAATTAAAATGCAGCTCTTCTAATATGAAGTGTTTTATCATATACACAGACAGACTGTGGGTGGAACAGCAACATCTAGAGCCAGAAGGACCTGGAGGAGTTTAACTCTGGGCATTAACCAGCTCAGGTCTAAATCTAATCTAAATCTGGCCACCAGATAATTTGTTGGAAAGCTGCCTTTCTTCTGGCATACCCTGCGTCAACACGTGGAGCCTACCAGGTGTCTTTTCAACATGCTGAGTGTGTGCAGCATAACCAGTTCTGTCCACATAAATCATCATTTTACAGAAGAATTTAAACACTAAAGATGCTATGATATGATTCTTTTTAGAAGGTGTGTGGGCACATTTATTTGGACACATGTCCTGTGTAGCCCAAGTGGTAGATCCATAGAAATAGAATTAGAGTAGAACGGACATTCCCATTCAAATTAACATAGCAGGATGGTCAGAACAGCAGCCATTTTTATGTGTACCATTGCCATTGCACAGAACTGTGACCGTTGTAGTGGGCTAACTCATTTCTATTTCTATGGTCAGTGCTTTTGAACTAGTCAGATGGCAAAAAGTGCAATGTCCTCTCATTCTATTTCTACGGGTAGATCATGTCAGGGTTATAAAAGGCTATTCAATCAATTACTTTGTATTCACAATGACAAAATAACAAAGATTCTCATGACTACAGCAGAAAGCAATGATGAAGCATGATATTTAGCTCAATTAGTCGCATGTGTTTGTTGTTTTTTGGGGTTTCTTTTTTTTTTTTTTAGAAAATCTGTTTCGAAATTCGTAAAAATTGGCCAAACATGCTTAAAGGAACACTCCTTAATGTTGGGGGACTCGTAGAAGACAGAGTAAAAAAAGTAATCACCAGAGGTCCAGATATCCTGACTTTGAATCAAGCTCCAGAAATACTGTATCCTACATTTCTCATAATGCAACTCGAAAGCATAATTCATTGGAACTCCCAACTCCCCTCCGCCTGGTAAACACCCACATCCTTCAGACTCCCCACCTCCAGTTTGTAAGACTTAAAATAAATGTGTAGTCTCCAAGTCCATGCTGAGATGACATCACCAGGGTTATCTTCTTGACAACACTCCTCCAGAGCCACAGAGGATGTTATGCAGTTGTTTTCACAGGCTGAGTAGTACTGACCATGACTAGTTTACTCAACTCAATGTTTAAAAGTGTCCCTTTTAAGAATGACATAGTGGGAGAAAAGCAAGTCTGACTCGTCACGAATCACCATCTTTTCATTTTTTCCCACCTCCAACAATGCTCCAGGCTGCGGCCTCCTCCTGATCTGAGACCAACAGATGAGGTCAGCTAAGCTTATCACCATGGTGACCTTCTCTGAGACGACACAGGTCTCCCCCATGGAGCTGCGTGAGCCGACCTGCCTGACCGCAACCCTGTCCCCGGGGCTGCGGCGGAAAAAGATGCTGTGGCAGAACGCTGTCAAACACATCATTATCCAGCAGGCGCTCAGTGCCCAGGTGATTTATCATCCCACATCCATAGATTGTTTGTACTGTTTTTTTTCTATTGTTTTGTACATATTCCCTTATTACGAGGACTGTGTGTACTGGAACAGATGTGGTATCCTCTGAATCACTGCCTCATTTTACACAAACCAAAGGAAATTGAACTCCTGTGTCTGATGATGTCTGCATCGACATCCTGAACATGAATTATTGGGCCACTGTAGGATGAGTTCAGACCACCCATGCTGTAAAGAAATGTTATGTTAAAACCAATACTTTAAAGGGCCAGTTCATCCAAATAACAAAAAAAAACAACCACTTTCTCTCTTGGTTTTACAGTATTTTCCCAGTGTTTTGAGATTTCTGCCACCACTCTAATACAATGGAATTAAATTTGTGGCACTCAAAAGTTTTGAAGAATTTCAAATATAATTTTGATACAATTAAAAATGTAATGTATTAATGCTAATTAATAATTAAATTCAGTTTTCTTTGGTTGTATTGACGTGGTGGCTGAATCAGGCAGATATATATAGATATAGGTGATATAGGTGATATGAGGGGGGATGCCATCCCCTTTTTGTTAGCAAAATTACCAAAATGTATGTTAACCTGCCACCCCCCCTCTCCATCTAGTAGCAGAGAGAGTGCAGGCAGAGGGGTTATTTAGTTGTCCAGTCTGCCTTACTCACTGATCCTTTATCTGACTGAGGTTTGTGCAAGTTAGAATCTATGGCCCCGACCATGGCTCTGAATTATCAGTAGCCTTCTCTCCTGTGATAAATCAATGCTGCTGTCTGTGGTGTGCTTTTTTTTCTCTCAGTCCTGTCAGTTTCATCTTGGATCTATAATATTCTCTAAACTATATATTCAGTTCTATACTATATTGTAGCCTATATACTCTATTAGAGTATGGCATTTTCCCTACATTTGTGGAAGACTTAGGTCACATCATTTTGGACCATTATTATCACCATATCTGTGTACATACATTTTGAAAAGCTAGAGCAGATAATAAACAACACCAAAAAAGTTTAAAGATATCAACTTTTCATTCATCATGCATTCGGCTTAGGTGCTTAGGTGCTTAGGTGT
>JAOVVB010257856.1:0-19493 GCA_028570985.1 Heterobranchus longifilis
AAACACACAAAACATATCGATCCAAAATATTTCTCAATGTAGAAACACGAACTAAAATATTTCTTAACATTCCAGAAGTTATTTGAACTCTGTACTTTTTTTTGTTTTTGAGATATGCTCATTTTTATGAGCAGAGTGCAAAGGTGGTTTTGCACGACGCGTAATAATGATGTCATCAGTGTACAACGTATAGCTTTCCGCTGCAAAAATAATGAATGCTGTCGCTAACTGTGGTTTTTATTTTAAGATCCATTTAAACAGGATCATGCAAACAACAATATCCCGTGTTTTCAGTGTCCGTTTCCACACGGTTAAAAACATTTTCACCATAAATTTGATGCATAAAAATTCACCAGAATGCAGGAAATTAAAGTAGGTTTTGCTTCAACATTGGCGGGGGACGTAAGTGCATTGCATTCACAAAAGAAAGAAAAAATAGCCAGCTTATCTTGTAATTATAAGTTATTATGTCATAATTCGTCACTCTCAGGTAAAAACCTTGTATGTCCTTTACAGGAAATGAATAAAAAAGCAAATTTGAAGTCAGGCTTTTTCATACTTTTTACTGGTTAAATGTTTGGAAAACCCACTGACAGACGTAGACGGTGACCAAGAGCATTGATTTATGAAAAAAAATAACAAAGACGAAATACGGAAATACAAGGTTTTTGCAGGAAAGCGCCGAATTACAAGAAAAGATCTCATAATTACAAGATCCTGATCTCGTATATCTTGGAATTATGAGAAAATACGTCGTAATTATGAGATCTCATCGATAGATAGATAGATAGATAGATAGATAGATAGATAGATAGATAGATAATGCTACATGTATGTTGTTATTAGGGAGGACAAATGCACCCCTGCGTCCCCCCCGAAATCTACGCCTCTGCCCCCCCCCCCTCAATTTTGAAACAAACCTATGCACATGCCACTTATAGTAAAATCTCGAGATAGAAAATCTGTTTTCAATAATAGTTTGAAGCTAATTTGTTTGTGCACGCGCGTGCGTGCGTGCGTGTGTGTGTGTGTGTGTGTGAGCGTGCACTCATATTACCAGCCAGTCTCTCTGCCAGCGTGAGCGCGTGCACGGACGGCCGGTAGTCGGGCGCGTGCTGCGCCTGCTGCGCGGCCTGCTGGTGCAGGTTGTACATGGCGCTCAGGGAGTTCATGGCGTGCAGAGAATATCCGTTCACCCCGTAGTGTTGCATGATGGGAGAAATACCTGCAGAACACACACGAGAGGGGGGGAGGAGGGGGGTGATTCTCAGATACAGAGGAAAACAAAGTTCACCCAAGGACGTTTTGGCATCAAGGGCGCGTGGCCGCTGATGCCACTGTTGATCTGAGGTGCAGAAGCATGAGATGCACTGAGACGCATCTATAAATGACAGCAGGTCCTCGCGCTCAAGGGCCAATAGATTTTAATGTGCGCACTGCAGACAAAAGTGTTATCCATTAACATCCAATTATCGCCGTGTTCAATCCATTAATTATACAAAAGACTTTTAATTGGGGTAATTATCAGTCGTTCCCATAATGAACCGTGACGGATGCCTTATTCATGAATTTATTCACGTGCTCTTTTTTTCTTTTCTTTCTGTGATCCCCTCTGAAAAACGCTGCTTTGACAGATCAGGGCATGGAATGATGAAATTTGTTGCAACATCAAATCAGGAGATTTGTCTCGCGGTGGCAAAAAAAAAAAAAAAAAAATCTGCAAGCATGATTATTTTTTAATAGGTTGTGCACTTCTGCAAATTCATTTTCTTGCAGCAAAAACTTGCAGTTTATTTTAGGGTGATTTCATGTTGTTTATAATTAACATTAAAGCCTAGAAACGTGCAGCTTTTAGCAGGTTAATGTCTTGAAGTTAAAACATCCATGTTGGAGTCTTTAACACATGGCAGCAATTTACCCCCAAAAAACTCTATTTTCTCCTTCACGAGCGACATTTTCATAGATGGAGCGCTCGAGGACACGATTAGATATGTATTAGTGCGGAGGAGGCTGACAGGAGGGAATATCTCTTATTATAACGAGAGAGACCACAGGGGAAAGATAGAAATCTTTCTCCTGGATGACAGGTGCAGCATCCACGGAACTGCTGTTTCTCACAAAACTTTCAGGTTATCATTTTCACTATTTCACTGTTTTATTTAAATTTACAATGCTGTCTTTTTGCTGTAAATGTCAACAATTAGATAAAAGCAAATCAGCATTTGTTGTTAGAAGTATTTGATAAGTAATTCCAGTATATTTTAATATTTTAAACCCGTTTAAATTGCTCCATGCTGTGAAATTATTAGTTGGAATTTGACCAAAGGTCATATACTCTTTAACCTTATTAGTGGCTGACATCTTTAAAATATAACATTCACATGTTACAGCAGCACACGAGTTTAGATGACAAGTAATATAAATAGAATAAAAATAGAATAACAATGAAATAGAAT
Source organism: Heterobranchus longifilis (assembly GCA_028570985.1). Taxonomy (NCBI): domain Eukaryota; kingdom Metazoa; phylum Chordata; class Actinopteri; order Siluriformes; family Clariidae; genus Heterobranchus; species Heterobranchus longifilis. The sequence goes on from JAOVVB010257856.1 coordinate 2,457, forward strand.
CAAATTTAAAAAATAAGTAAATTTAAATAAAATAAAATAACCATATGCACTACCTTCTACTTATATTTAGATTACAACTATATTACACAAGAGTTCAGAAAATACAAATCACAAGTAATATAAATAGAATAAAATAGAATAACAATAAAATACAATCACATTTATTTATTTTTATTTAAATAAAATAAAATAGCCATATGCACTACCTTCTACTTGTATTTACATTGCAAATATATTACACATTACGTTTGATTATGCTTAATAATTCTTGTAACAAAAAAAAGTCAATTTAAAGAATTTAATTTCAGAATAAATCTTATTAATAATAATAATAATAATAATAATAATAATAATAATAATAATGAATTCAAATAGGCCATGGCTGTTGTAAATCTATTTTATAAGACAGAAAGGTCTGGGTGGTCGTTCTTGTAAAAGGCAGTTTTTTTTCTATCCATTTCTCAGCTTTTCAGTGTGCGCGCGTGTGTGTGTATGTGTGTGCGCGCGCGTGCGCGTGCGCGTGATGCCCGCAGTGCCCAGCCTATTAAGTGGCTGCGGCGGCTGATGAATGTGATCAGAGGGCAGTGGGGAATAGTTTAATTCGCCGGGACAGAAGGTGCTTCGCTAAACATTTACTTTACTCCCCCAAGTATTTGAGTTGAATGGACCCCCCCTCCTCCTCCTCCCACCTCCTCCCTCCTCCTCCCTCCTCCCCTGCCCCTCTCTGGCGGCCTCTTATCCCCATCGCCCCGGGGCAACGTTTTGGCTGAGATGTATGGCCTCTCCGCGCGTAAAAATATGCATGTTGATCCCCATTTGGCTCCCCGTCTAATGGAAGTGCAAATAGGTTTCGACTGCGAGGCCCTCCATTTATCATCAACGCTGACACGGACGGACGTACAGCGGGGCTGGCTGGTTAGCTCGGCGTTCCCGCGTGCAGTGCAGTGCAGTGCAAGCGCGCGCGCGTCCGCGTGGGGGCAAGCGTGCGTGCGTTCTAGTAATAGGCCAACGATTTTTTCCCTCAGTTGCAGTTTTTTTTTCTTCCTGTTTTCTCTGAAAATGAAGGTGTACATTTTAATTGGATTAATGAAATCTCACAAAAATGCTGGGAAAGACATGCAGCTAAACATTTCTCAAAATATATAAGATCAACGGCGTAGGTTTTCATTAACATTAACCCTTACCCTACCAGAAAATATCTCATGAGATCTCATTACGAGATTCAACTTTTGTGAATGCAGTGTAGTTTTGAGGGTCCTCCCCCCCAGGAAATACTCAAATTTCCTGCATTCTTGTGCATTTTAATGAACCAATTTATACTGGAAATATCTTTAATTTCATCAAAATAAAAGTCCTCTGCTACATTCATGTTTTTATTGGGCTCTAAATATTGAGGGGGGCATGTCTACACATATGCTACAGATTTGTATTTGTACTGACTAAATCATCTGCCACTGATTAAAATCTATTTCTTTTTCTGCCAAATGCAATTGTCTGCAAATAAACATTTGACCTCACATGCATGTTTTTAGACTGTTTGTGTGCAGATAGAGCATGTGCATTTGCCCCCCTCCCAATAAAAAAAACATGAAAATAGCAGAGGACTTTTATTTTGAAGAATGCGACTTAAAAATGCAGCAAAGCCTCTGCCTGAATTTTGTGTTTTCCTTTACATAAATATATTTCCACTATTCATTTTAAAAATCACCAGCATGCAGGAAATTAAGTGTTTGACATTTTTCAGACCCCTTGCTTAATGTGCCCGCCCCCCCCCCCCCCCAAAAAAAAATGTTGCAAGGGAATCTGCACCCTTATTATTTTGTGTGCAAAAACTTCTCATGCAGCTCTTTACCCACCTTTTTTTATTTTATATTTACCACTATACATCGTATAGCCTGTATCCTCGTGCCCATATCAAATGCAGCTCAATAGCTCATCACTGTGCGCCTGTCACTGCTGTTATTGTCATTCATAAGCCCCCCCCCCCCCCTGCTGCAGGCGCTGCCGGGCCCTCCTGGCAATGCTTCGATTATCAAACCGTCATTATGTAAATTGGCATGTACAGTGCAACTCTTTGATCCGACTAAATTAGGAAAAATGTTATTTGCTAAACAGCCCTCAGGGGCCCCGAGTCGACCCGACAATCTGCTCTTTGCTGTGTCACAGTGTAAACTGTCAGAGCGCGAAGGCACTTTGATTTTTATCCCAGCTGTTATTATTATTATTATTATTATTATTATTATTATTATTAAGAAAGATATTTGTTATGCAGAAGCCAGATTGAAATTTAAAGGTCTGGTATTTCATTTTGAAGCATTTTAAAATCCTAATGTCTTATAATATATTTTTTTATTATCTTATTATTATTATTATTATTATTATTATTATTATTATTATTATTATTATTATGCCTATTATTATATATGTAACAAGAATACATAGGCCTATACTACAAGACACAACATTTTGAGGAAAAAAGGAGAAAAATGTTACGTTAGGCTTTGTGCTTCTGTAAATTTGTATAACTTTTGAGGAATTCAGATTTTCTTGACTCCAAAGAAGAGTCATGTGTGTGACCAAAATGAGAAAAAAAGTCCCTTTTATTTTGGGTATGTCATTTTTGGTCTCGTGCGTAAAAAACAGGTGTCTGCTATAAGGTTTAGCCTTTTTATTCTAGTTTTGTATGCTATTATTTGTGACCGTTGTATTTTGGTTATATTTTGAGTTGCACACGGAAACTTTAAAATACCAGATTTATCATAACAAATACATTTCTGACGGAGGAACTATTTTTTATCTCCACTAAATTGAAAAACGTGTTTTGTTTTCACTTTACAAACAACAATATTTAGAGGCAGTTTAGCTTGAATTACAGAGACTGGCTGATATAAATTCAATATAAATTCAAACCAGTGTAACATGCACATTAAAGCATTTTTAATATCCTTTTTTAAAAACGCAACATGTAAGAAATATGTTTAACTTTATCTGAATAAGAGACGGAGAAAAGTAGTTACCTCTTGTATCTTTTCCGTCACTTCCGTGCACGAGCTCCTCAACTTTCAGCTGCCGCGTGCTGTTGTTGTTGTTGTTTTTTAATGCCCACTCTTTTCTCCGTCCTTTTGTCCGACAGTGAGACAACAAATGCGGGCGACGAATGTAAAAGTCATCCAGTCAGTCTTGTTGCTCCACTTCAAGTCCGTCTACGCTCGCACGCGCTCCACCTGCTCCTCTAGTGTCTCGCGCAGAAGTGGGATAGCCGCCATCTGCTGGTGCGCGAGAGCCCGGTGGAGGGATTTTAAGGAGAGCCTCGCGGGGGCCATGCTGGCATCCTATTGGCTCTCCGTGCTGTCAATCAAATAAATAAGACGATCGTCCAGCGGCAGACTCTGACTTCTGCAGTTATTTTTGAAATATGATCAATTTAAGCACATTATGTCGGATAAATCCCTCCGTGTCTGTCTACATGTTTTTTTTTCTTCCATTTATTGAATAAACATTCCCCAAATGTGAAGCTTTTTAATGGCTCAATTCTGGCAAAAAAAAAAGAAAAAGATTTGCGGTCCACATAAAGAAGGATTCATTTTCTTTCTTTTGCAAATTTGCTGTAATTTAGTAAAAAATGTGCGTAAAATGTCCTACATCAAGTCTCTGTAGGCCTAATATGAATTATACATTAAAAGTAAGAAGAAAAAAAGACACTTTGTCGTCACATTTTAAACATTCACAACTATTGACAACCTGATTGTATGTTTTTGGTGTTTTTTGAGTTTTCTTTTTTTTAAGTTTTTTGTTTCTTTGTAGTGATTTCCTACAACAAAAATATTTTATTTTTGCTTTTTCCAAATCCTCAAACTGCGTGCATGCACTTGGATCATGAATCCAATTGCCTCTCCTTAGTTTTTGTGCAGAAAAGCATCCAACCTTTAGTTTGTTTGCTTTTCGGCTTTTTCTCCCCCCCCCCCCCCCCCTGCATGCCACTGGAGGAGAGAGAGACTTTAGAGAGATGGCTAATAGATGCCAGGGTGCTGCTGCCTTTAGACTCTCTCCCGGCCTGGAAGGATTTGGGATGGGATAGGGAAGACAAGACGCCATCTCAGCCTCCAAAAACCCCTGTCTTAAAATGACTGCGGGTAAGAGGATTAGGGCAATAATGCCCTTCTCTTCTTGAAGGGTTTTTAGAGAAGATTTCTTCTCCCGGAGCAAAACCGTTTAGGTAGGGAATTAAGGGCAGCGCAAAGTAGCCTTTTAATGTAAAGCTTGCATATTTTTTGGGGTGATTTTTTTTTTTTTTTGGAGGGGGGAGAAGGTGCTTGGCCTATAACGCTTTTTTTTTTGGAAATCTATGACCATGTTTCTCACTCTGAACACATCTGAACAGTAGACAAAAGATTTCATGGAATAGAGAATATTTTTGATGCGTTTTGACGCACGGTAAAAACACAACTGCACCCAAAATGCGCCGTTTCTAGACAGTTTGTGGACATTTATCATAAAGTTGAAACTTGTGTGTGTGTGTGTGTGCGTGTGCGCGCGTGCGTGTGTGTGCGCGTGTGTGTGTGTTAGAGAGAGAGAGCGATGGGATGAAGCAAGAGTTGTTTTTTTTAAGTCTTGTCATTTTTACGTGAAAAACTTGTATTTCAAATCAAATCTACCAGTCAATTATCATGTAATAAGTATTGGTATTATTGTATTATTACATTGATTTTGAATGTTGAATTACAAAGCTACAGAATTAAATTAAGAAATAAATTATTTTGACAAATTGTAACCACCAATAACCTCTATTATGATGGAGCCTTCTGGTAAATATTAGATGTATTTATTTGCTTAAACATGGAATTAATTACAAAAAATATGAACAAATAAGTCCTGTATTAACTGTGGTTGTGTATATTTAACAAGACAAAGTTTCTCTTTATTTTATTTGTGCCATAAAATAATATGTTTATTATTAATAATTTCAGAATTAGGCCTATTATTAATTCCATCGTTATTATTAGGCCCTAATAATAATCTTTACAATAAAAACAGGTGTAATTGATGTAGTCTAAATGTCATCTCCCTGGTGCGTCTTTCCTTCTAAATCTGTTTCTTTTCCACCACCTAAAACTTTTTCCTTCAAAGTATTTCTCCCCTCGCCTGAAAAAAAAAAACACACACAAAAAAAACCTCGTGTGCCTCTCTGGTTTCTGTCGCCTTGGTAGGCTCCTATCACTCGGGTTTTTCTCCGAGGTCTGAGAAAGAAAGAGGATTAACTTGTGAACCAATGGAAATAAGAACTTAAACGGGAGGTAAATCTGGCCACTGTCTCTTTGTGAGGACCGTCTCTAAAGCAATTAAAGCGAGAAAGAGTTTCTTCTCAGCGCCTCTCCACCTAAAGCTCCTTAGAGCGACTAGAGCTGTCCAGCGCATCTGAAGGGCTTAAACGCCAAAAAACAGCTCCCCTTACCCCTGTACCCAGCATGCACTGCTCAATACAAGGTGGGTAAACAATGACCTCCAGTTCACAAACAACACAACATTTAAAAAAAAAAAATGTTAATTTGGCAAAAGGAACTTGGATTATTGGCAGTTTTTCCCCTCAGAAGTCCTTTAACCTACATGTAGATTTTCAGGCTGGTGTCATTGTTTTACTACGAAAAGTAATGCACCGTAATTCATACATATAGCACGTAATTGTGAGACGTGCCGTCCAGGGTTAAAAGACACAAAGACACGCTGTGGGTGGGCGTCGTTAATCGTGATGTTAATGACGCATATGTCACGTGACTGGAAGTAGGAAGTACTGATTTAAATGCATGCATGACGTGTTTTTGTAGGCCGACCCAGAAGCTAGCGTCGCCATGGTTACCTCGTCAAAAAGCCTATGAGATTTTTGAATTGGATTTTGGATCGTTGCAGAAAATAAGCTCTGTTTATGATACTTACACGTTTTGTCTAGAAAGATAATCTCTCCATATGAACACCAATTTTATGATTTTAGGAGCGTAAATGCAATCGGCAGAAGTAAAAAGATAACGTTAGGCTATATGGTCGCATTTCGCAGCCTACGTAACTGATGGTGACGTTTAATGTCCTTGACAACCTCTGTAGTCTCATTTAGACACTTGTTAGCAACCGCCTTTTTAAACACACGTAAAAGCTTCAAAATTCACGAGCCAGATATTTACCGATGTATTTTATATCGTAGAACAAAACGTTAAAATCTCTGAAGCTTGTTTCAGACGTCGAAACAAAAACACATAAAAAAAAACACACTGACTTCCAGACGAAAGAACAGGAAGTGCTAAAATGCTAACTTATTTCCGCGTCTTGAAACTACAAACTAATGTTGTTCAGACCAGACGCGAATAAAATAATATATTCGCTTCATTCGTGCGATTACTCGCATCACTCGCCGCAGAAGTTCCGATTTCTCAACTCTTCGCGTCATCGCGCCGCGTCAATCGCGTCGCCCAACCGGAACTTGCATCTTAATCGCGTCTTTAAATTGACTTTATATGTAATTAATTCGCGCAAATTAATTTATTCGCATCCAGCATGTACACGACATTAGGCTCCCCATGTTTTCTTACTAACCTTAACAAGTCGTTTTGTAGCCTAAACCTGCCGAATTATTCCCGTTTCACAACGTTAATTGCGACATTAATGACGCAATATCACGCAACTGGGACATGTACCAAAACCAGAAGTAAATAGTAGGGTGTTTAATGCGATTTTATTGCAATCCGAGTGTTTTTTTCACAAGCCATACCAACTCACTTTGTTGCCTAAACCTAACAAAGTATTTTTGTAGCCTAAACCTGCCGAATTAGTCCTGTTTCACAACATTAATCGCAACGTTAATGACGCATATATCACGTGACCGGGACATGTACAAAAAACGGAAGTAAATAGTAGGGTTTTTAATGCGATTTTCTTGCAATCCGAGCTTGTTTTGTTGCCTAAACCCAACAAAGCGTTGTCTAAACCTACCAAATTATTCACGTTAATCGCAACGTTAATGACGTGTCTATCACGTGACCGGGACATCTACAAAAAACGGAAGTAAATAGTAGGGTTTTTAATGCGATTTTATTGCAATCCGTGTGTTTTTTTACAAACCATACCAACTCGTTTTGTTGCCTAAACCTAACAAAGTGTTGTTGTTGTTGTTGTCTAAACCTACCAAATTATTCACGTTAATCGCGATGTTAATGACGTGTCTGTCACGTGACCGGGACATGTACAAAAAATGGAAGTAAATAGTAGGGTTTTTAATGTGATTTTCTTGCAATCCAAGCTTGTTTTGTTGCCTCAACCCAACAAAGTATTGTTGTTGTTGTCTAAACCTACCAAATTATTCACGTTAATCGCGACGTTAATGACGCAAAAATCACGTGACCAGGACATGTACAAAAAACAGAAGTAAATAGTAGGGTTTTTAATGCGATTTTATTGCAATCCGAGTGTTTTTTTTTACGAACCATACCAACTCGTTTTGTTGCCTAAACCTAACAAAGTATTGTTGTTGTTGTTGTCTAAACCTACCAAATTATTCACGTTAATCGTGACGTTAATGACGTGTCTGTCACACGACCGGCTCGCTTATTTAAACCTCAACATATGTTCATATGATATTTACGAACTGCACGTGCAAAATACTTTTTCTTCGATATTCCACAAACGGTTTCCGAGAATGCGTTGAGATTTGAACCTCAGAAAAGTGAGTCAGCTCTTCAAACGTCTGGACCGGGATCGATCTGCTATTGATTTCCTGTCAGGGGTTTAACCCATTTCGAAAACATTTTCTTTTAATTCAGATACCTAAAGTTTTCTCCTCAGGTCTCGGACCTGGATTTGATTAGAGCCATGAAGAACAAAAACCATCTTTAATGCCGGTGAATTCTGCTCTCTTAATAGCTAATTAATACTCTTAATGATGTTTCTGCAACTTCATGAATACATTAGCTCTGCAATCCAGCAAGCATCAGCCTCCGCGGCACCATTCAAGGGTATTTCAGCATCTGTTCATCCCAGGGCAATTAATCATTTTGATGTGTAGTTTAAAATCGACTTCTTGCAGGAGACCTTTTTTTTTCTTTTTTTTTTTGACAAGAATAACAAAGCAATTTGCCAGGAGCCACCTCTTAGACACGTTATTAGCAGCACTTCCACAGTAAGACCCGCTTTCCTATTTATTCCAAAAAAAAAAAAAAAAAAGATAGATAAATGTAAAAAAAAAAAGACAGCGAGAGTTTTTATTGTCAGCACCACGCCTCTGAATCCTCCCGAAATCCTTTTTTATTGGTGACAAGATCTCAGGATCTCCTCGGCAAATCCCCTCCTCTAAAAGTTTTCGACCTGTCAGTTTCCTGTGAAAGCTGTATAATTCCCAATTCTTTTTTTTTTCTCTCTCTCTCCATCCATCCCCTTCTCTCTTTCTTCTTGCCCTCTTTTCTCCCTTGTCTCAGTCCTTCTGTCTCATTTCTTTTCCTTGCCTTCTCTCCTCTCTCTCTCTCTCTCTCTCTCTCTCTCTCGCTCTCTCTGGCCCGGATCCCTGTGCACAAGGGGCCCCATTGTATAGTCCTAATCCAGAGGCAACACAGCTTTAGGGACATGCAGGGATAAAAGGCCCATTAAGCCCACAACTTTATGGGGGCAAATCTCTCCCTAATCCTTCGCTTTATCTAAACAAAAGCCCCTCTGCCTTAATCCACCTATGTGTTGAGAAAAAAAAAAAAAAAAGAGAGGAAAAACTGGAGAGAGTGGCAGAGAATGAGAGAAAGAAAAGGAGAGAGAGAGAGAGAGAGAGAACAAAAAAAAAAAAAATCTCACACACTGTAGGAGAGATCATACGGGGAGGGTCTAAAGTTTCCTGGAAGAGCTAAGTAATACTGACAAGCTTTCACCTGCACGGAGGAACTCTCACGTGTTAACTGTAACCGCTGCGCAATGAACCGCGGATTCAGATTCTGCGTAATTCCACATGCACGATACAGATGCTTTTGCAGAAACGACGAATAGTGCGATATTAAAGTCGACAGATAGAGCTCTGGTGTTTTAAATGCAGATAAAATCAAATAAAAGCAGAAGAGAGCACATGTGCATGCAAGGAATTTTCTCTCACATAATCCAAATACATGCACGTATATAGTTTAAAGGTCCCGTATTATGCTAATTTTCAGGTTCATACTTGTATTTTTGGTTTCTACTAGAAACATGCTTTAATGTTCAAAAAACATTATTTTTCTTATACTATTTGTCTGAATATACCTGTTTTCACCCTCTGTCTGAAACGTCTGTCTCTTTAAGACCCCCTCCCAAAAAAAAAAATCCCAGTCGGCTCTGATCGGTCAGCGTTTCCGGGTCTTCCGCATCTGCGTTCTCGGCGTCTCTGCGCCGTCATTGCAGCCTGGGAACGACTGTCGCAGCTCTTTCTACATATGTATATTATAGTTGTGACATCACAACTCTACAGAAGTCGTGATGGCTCGTTTAAAGGCACGGTTTCTGAATACGGGCCGTGTGCATTTCTCCGTGGATTGAGCGTTTCGATACATAATAATTGCATCACAAAACATAAATAACTTTAGTTGTCGACGAGAGTTTAAAAGACCTGGAGAGTGATAGCCGTTTCCAATATTGTGATTTGATTTTCGGTGGCGGGGACGCCTTTTTTCTTTACATTCAGATGACATGTTTTGTCGTTATAGTTACAGATTTCTTTATTATGAAAATCAAGCTGAAAGTGCTCAAATCTGGAAAACTGAGCCCAGAAAATACATGTTCATACTGCATGTTGTGTGTACTGAAACTAGGGTTGCAACTAACGATTATTTTCATTATCTGTTTATCTGCTGATTATTTTCTCAATTAATCAATTAATTTAGTCTATAAATTGTTTGAAAATAGTGAAAAATGTCCAACGTAATGTCTTTAAATGTCTTGTTTTGTCCAAAACTCAAAGATATTCACTTTTTTATGATATAAAACAGAGAAAAGCAGTTTTTTTTTCATATTTGAGAGGCTGAAAACAGCCACTATGCCATAAATCACTTTTTGTCCCTTTGCATTTCATGCTCATGCCCATCAGGCGTTTACTCTGTCTCCTGGGGCTGATGGGATATGTTGTTTTTGAATGAAAATTGGAGGTTGTCCAATTTCCTCACCAGTATAATAGCAGATACAGAAAGGTCCAGTACCATGTTGAATCTTTTTAGATAGAAACTATCTAAAAAGACAGGTTTTGAGAACTCTCTCTATGAGAAAATACATGCCAGTGGACCAGGGGCTCAAAAAGGGGAAATCCAGCTCATTTTTAGGACTCTTTGAACATTTATTTACATGTCTCCAGTCTGATTATTGTTATTTTTTTATCAGTAATTTTAATGACCTTTTTTGTCCTTTTAAAGTGCGTAGACTTTTGTTTCGCAGTCAAAAATTACCCTAACTATCCACCTGCGATCAAATCCCTAAATACTGTTTGACTCAGGTGTGGCCCTTCCCCTTATTCCGTCTGCTAATATTGACACAAGGTGTGGCCCTCCTTTGCCCAGATTCCAATTAAAGAAATGGGTTCGTGTAGGTCAAAATCTTAACCGCGATGACAAAGCTAAAGCTCCTCTCTGTGGAGCCAGAATCCCTCCACTTCCTCTAAAACATCTGTCTTTACCACAGAAAATCCAGCTCTATCTGCTCCACTATACGGACAATCAGACCCTAATCTGGAGCTGCAGACTGAGAGCTCTGGTGGTTTTAGTCGGAGCTCAGAGGGATAGGTGGTGAGACCCGCTGATACCTGCTGCATTACGGGTAAATACTGACACGAAAAGTTGAACTGGCTGTCGCCAGAATCAAATGTTTGTGTCGTACGTTTCTGGTGACGACGGAAACGTTACATTTATTTAATACGTTTTTATATCAACATTTCTAAAGTGACGTAGTTCAGATCAGCTGAGTTTCTCGTCAGGAGGAGGAGGGGACGCTGGATGCTGTGTAACCAGCAGACCACCGATCGAGACCAACAAAACTGGGTGTTTTTTAATGAGAGTTCTGGACATTTCTAGCCGGGATTTTGGCGACAAAAATGTGTACTTTTTAACAAGAGTTCTGGACATTTCTAACAGTGATTTTGGCGACAAAAACAGGTATTTTTTAATGAGATGTCTAGATATTTCTAGCCGTGATTCTGGCGACAAAAACAGGTATTTTTTAATGAGACTTCGGGACATTTCTAGCTGTGATTCTGGCAACAAAAACAAGTATTTTTTAACGAGACATCAGGACATTTCTAGCCATGTTTCTGGTGACAAAAACAGGTATTTTTTAATGAGACGTCTGGAAACTTTAGCTGTGATTCTGGCGACAAAAGCAGATATTTTTTAACAAGATGTCGGGACATTTCTAGCTGTGGTTCTGGTGACAAAAATGGGTATTTTTTAATGAGATGTCTGGACATTTCTAGCCATGATTCTGGCGACAAAAAACTGTATTTTTTAATGAGATGTCGGGACATTTTTACCCGTGGTTCTGACGACAAACACAGATATTTTTTAACTAGATGTCTGGAAATTTCGAGTCGTGGTTCTGGTGACAAAAATGGGTATTATAAGCCAAAAATGTTCCTTTTCCGAACCCTAACCAAATGTTTTTTGTGCCTAACTCTACCACACGTTAAACCACAACCTTGTCACAACATAAAACTAATAACTGAAACATAAATAAGTTCCAACATATCCGTGGTTTGCAGAAACGTACAATGCCAAAATGTATCCTGGTGTTGGTTTGCAGCTCAAAAAGCCTTTTTTTTCACCCTTTAAAATGTAATTTATCTGAGATCCTTTCAGAATAAAATCCCCCACCAATCTGCCAAAGAGGTCAAAAGCAAAAGCATCATCACACTTCTTTTTTTTTTTTAACTTTTATTTTCAGCATGGCGCTCATCATGTTGCCTTCATTAACACTCTCAATTACCGTCTCCTCTCCGGCTCCGTTCCTCCCTAATAGAGCTAACGCAGAGTTAATGAAGCAAATAGTTGGGACAATTTAGTCATTAGAGACAATTAAGACAATCCAATGCAATCCAACTCAGACCAGCAGACGAGCTGAGTAGTCTGTGGGGGGGGGGGGAATCCAACAACCAGCCACCCAAACCACATGCACAGCCGTCTGCAGAGTCAGTGTAGAAAAAGAGAGAGCTTTCCACTGGATTGAAAGAATTTTCCCTCTGGTGGTATCGCTCGTAATACTCGAACCATTATAAGGCTGATCAGCAGTTGGCTGAAGGCATCTCCAGTGTTTCCACCGTGCAGGGATTACACCTGGCCTCAGGAGGAGGAAAAACTGTTTCCCAAAGAGGCAGGCAGACGGAGAGGCAGACACAGCCTGGATGCATTCCACCACAATAAAGTATAAATCCTCCTCTTCACAGCGTATTACAGGAACGAACATAAGGGATTGTGTCATTGTTGCCCTATAATCTGGCTTTAAACTCCTTGTTTTACAAATGGTCCTCTTTAAAAAGCTCTTTCTTTTTGTGTGGGTCTTTTTCATCTTCATCCTGTATTAACCTGCTGTTTCCTCATCAGCAGCGTTTTATTTTTTTTGTTTTTTTGTTCCGCATTTCAGATTTAGCGGTATAACTATGTATATTTGTAGAATTCCCAGGTGATGTGTAGAAAAGTGGATCTGCTCTCCTTCTAAAGGTCTTGTGCAAAGTGCAGCGTATTTCCTATTAGCCGTTATATTCATAGTATGTGCATAGTAAAAGTGCATAAATAGCACATTTTCTGCTGTGTTTCGTGTGTCATGTAAGGCATTTCATGCTTTTCACGTGTCATTTTTTACGTCCCGTTGTCTTTAAACAATTCGTAACGTACCGACACTTCAAACTGTGATGCTTCACTACGGTTGCAGTTTTGTGAATTAAAATAAAATAAAAGTTTAGGCAACAGAACTAGGTGGAAAGTTTAGGAAAAACGCCAAACCGTACGACCATAAAGGTTGTACGTTCCGACCATGGATGTATTATAAAAACCTGGATACCGGATCCCAAAATGGGATTCAGTTCAATGAGAATTGCCCGCCTGGCGCATACGCTAAAAAAGTTTCCAGGCTTCCAGATTTACTTGAATATACGTCTCTCCCGTCGGGCCCCGCGGCGAGTTCCCGCTCGCCCCGTAGACTTCACATTGTGATGACGTCACAGACTTTTAAAATCGCTTTTCTCGGCTCGAGGAAGGTTTTACAAATATAAAAAGTCCACGGATTAAAAAATCAGAATAGAAAGAGTCGTAATCTACCTTGTTTGCAGTTGGAGGTGATCTCTTTTACAATGGAGGTCTATGGAGAAAATGCTTTTCTGGGCTGCAGGGGGATTTTCTGTTGCAGTACCGCGAGTGGCCACTGGGAAAAAAAATTGGTGCAAGTCTGAGCGGTGGCACCGTATCCAGGTTTTATTATACATCCATGGTTCTGACCCTCTAATACGACCCATATGAGCGTTTTTCCTAAATTAGCACCCCTAGCGGTGGAAGTAAATACGACCCATACAAGCATTTTTTTAAACATGCCCTTAACGTTAAATTGGACGTTGTTGCGGTAGGTTTAGGTTTAAGCAACAAAACAACTTGGTAGGATTAGGAAAAGGTTGCGGTTTGGGTCCCGTACTTCCGATTGTCACTTAAAAAAACGTTGTTTAATTTTATTTTCAATCGGGACACAAACCCTGGTCTCCTGGGTGAAAGTCCTGTGGTTTTTTGTTGGCCCACACACCACTACGTCCGCCCGTCCTCAGCGCGCGTCTCGCTCTAAATACTACGTCACATTACTTCCGGCTTTTTGGCGCCGTAACATCAACGAAACACTAGAGGGAGACGACTCACAATAAAACGTCAATACACGACCGCTAGAGGGCGCTTAACTTTAAAACGTAACTACGGGTCGTAATAAGCTCCCTGTACAAACGACCTCTGACGTTTTTTGGAGGACAGGTTAAGTTTCGGCACCAAAACTACTTGGTTAAGTTTAGAAAAAAGAGCATGGTTTGGGTTAAAATGCCACGTAGTAAACCTTAAAGTGGCACCAGAAAGTCTCTTTATTTGAAAAGTGAGTGCTGCTTTATTTTATCCTCGGGGCAAAGACGTTTCGTACACAGTTTTAAATCATTAATGGGGATAACAGTTTGCATTTCTTCAGTAACATCGGATCACGAGGCTCAGTAAAGACAGAAGAGGTGGAGACACAACAGAAGATGACAGTTTGAGCTTTTCTATCAGCAGTTATTTCATGCAGGCTGCCTGTTCAGCGAACAGAAAAAAGTGCCTCCATCTCCACTTCCAAAGCAGGAGAGGATATTACCCTGAGCTTTTGAGGGCAAGGACACATGGAAAGGCATTTGGAATATGATAATATCCTAACGTGTGCTGTATCTTGCAGTGAGAATAGTCTATTTTGGTGACACGGCAAATTAGGACAGCCAGTGGTCTCAGGAAATGGCGTCTGAACAACACGTTGTTTAAAAAACCCTCCTGTGAAGTTCTTAACCATGTTAACATATGGTGTTTTTTATTTGCTACAAGACATATCGTGAGTTAAATGAGCAGTAATGAGCAGTTCTTTCTTCTTTTTTTTTAAATTTAATTTTATATATATATATTTTTTTTATTTGTATTTTTTTAATGTTTTTATTTTTTATATTTATTTATTTATTTTTAATTCATTTTTTAAAATTGTTTTTTTTATTTTTTTATTTTTTTTATTTTGTTTATTTTTAGTTGGTATTATCAGTCATTCCTCTTAATTCAGAAATGATGCTAGTCAGGGCTGTAACAGACACTGGCTGTGTTAGACTTTCTTGTTGTTGTCATTTTCATGGACATTTTGCATATGCATGTATGTTGCCGGGAGTTGTGGACCACATGCATATACAACACATGTAAAACAATTGTAAATATTGCAATTTTTATATGATCTTATCACATGCATGACAATGTCACTATTTATTAAGTGCTCAATTTAAGATATGTACTTCTAGAAATGTATTTTTAGTAATGATTTATGATCTGTCATGCTTTGTTCTTTTTTTTTTTTTTAAGTAGAAAGGCCTAACCAGGGACAGGGGTTGCAAATTAGCCTTGGCTAGAAACCCTATATGCAATACATCTGTAACTTGTTACAATGTTCTTTTGCATTGTCCCTGACAAATAAACTAGAAAAAAACAGAATAATGAAATCCCTACGAGGCCTATCTCTAGTTATGATGGAGAATGTGGTGGCGCGTTGTGTGTCCATATATATTCTCATATTTGAAATGATTCCATTTAAAGTTCGACTAAACTAACAAAGTCTAAATGTGACTGTTTCTTCTGCTGAACATTTTGATTATTTGTTAAATTCAGACGCATTAGATTTGTAAGGAGAAGCTCTGTCCTCTGGTTGTCACTCTGACCCACACTGTTCCTGTTTTTAAATGCACTTGAAATAAAGAAGCCGTGCTGCCAAGATAAGGTCACGTGCAGGAGAGAAATACGATTACTGAACGATTTACTGTAACCGGGTTACATGGAAACACATTCTCTGAACCTGGTTTGTCTCCTGCTTTCTTGTACTGATGGAGGTGAGCACCCGTGTGTAGATATTGGCTGAATTTGCATTTTTATGCCTCTGCGCCGGTGATAGCCGACGCGTGAGATCACGTGAGGGAGATCACATTAGGTGGTGCGTTGCGATAATCTTAATAAATATCCTGTAGTGTGTGATGCGCCATTGTTTTCAAATCTTGTAGTGTTTGAGATTAGAGAGGAGAATATTTGTGAAGATTCTCCTTATGTGTGTGATGTAATCAGATTTCAGATCAGATTTTCATTTTAAAACAGCTGTAGTCTGAGCCCAGCTTAATAGGATACAATAAAAACATTTTATTTATCCAAGAGGTCAACTTCACTGTGCTGATTGTTTAGATCTTCTGTGCTGCCGGGTTGAACATGTGTGTGAAGCATCCACGTTTGGCCAAAAAAATACACTTAATACCTTTTATTAAATGTCGTTAAAGTCTCCACGACATATATTATATGAGTCTGGACAGACATGGATGTAAACTGTAACTTGAGTGGTTGGCGGGACAGTAATTCTAGTGGATTCACCAGTTGCTTTTGTCATTTTGTCACAAATATTTTGTATCTCCCGACACATAACTGTAGCTGCAGCTGTGAACCTCCGAGGCCCGCAGGCTTCTGACTCACTCAGATAAACAGAATTTGGGTGGCCTGGACATGTTCAAACAAGTAGCGATTTTTATTTTTAATCTAGTTTTTCTTGTTGTTTCCTTCTCGTCAGTGTCACCATACTCCGCCCTGCTCTGTGTCACACTGACTTTCTCTCCCCGTCTTTACTTTCAGTTCCCGTCTGCAACGACGAGGAGGACTCCGGCTTCACGGGGAAGAGATTCAACTCAAAGATGGTGGTCTACTCGGGATCAAAGACCGCTTACCTGCCCCGGATGATGACTCTGTACGAGCAGTGCATCCGAGTTCTGCAGAACAACATCGACTGTGAGTGGAGCTGCCGGTTATTCTTTTATGTTCTCCCGCAACACAAAACAGTCACAGAGTTTCCCTGCAGGTGGCGCTACAGCGCCTGCAGACGCCCTCAGTGTTGACACAAGCTTGTAAACCATAGAACAGGGGGTTCCCAACCTGAGGGTCCCGACCCCCACTAGGGGTCGCCAAAGCCTCACAGGGGCCTGGTGAGGCCTTCTTGATTTTAAGGGGTGTCAGACAACTTTAAAAAAATAAATAAATACAGTCGGCCCATATCTCTGCTTTTCATTCATTTCTGTGAATAAACCTAAATTAAATTGTTATTTTTCAAGATATAAACTTTTTTTTTAACTCACAGGATAAGGGCACTATTAAGACATTAACAGTACATTAAAATAAAGGACATTAAAGTATATCTTATCTTATCTCAGAGTTCCTACGCAGTATGGAAAAGTATGGAATTTGATTTTTAGTAATTTCCAGGTCTGCATGTAAAAATAGTTGTGTTTCCAGA
>JAOVVB010257865.1:0-19492 GCA_028570985.1 Heterobranchus longifilis
CTATGCAAGACTTGACACCTCCTAATCAAAAAATGAAACCTCGCTGTGCATTCCAATATCCATACTACCATACTATTTAGTATGCCAGAAAAAGATTTAGTATGCCCCAATACATAGTATGTCATGCAGAATGCCAAAAATACTGGGATGTCCAGTCACATTTTGCAGTATGCAAGCCAGCATGCTTTTCTGGCTGTTCTGACCCACAATCCTTTGCACAGCATTTATGAGCAAGAGGGTCAAAGTTAAGGGCACAATGTAGTATGATGAAGTAGTATATCTTTGTAAGGACAGTCGCAGTATGTACTGAATGTAAAAGGAAAAAGTATGCGATTTGGATTTGGTCATCTGGAGACATTTTGCACTTTTTAAGTGTTAGTGAGGCAGTTAATGCTCAATGCTGTCCTCTTGTAGTCCTTTTGTTTTAATTTTCTGTATTTCTAATTAATTTATTTTTAATTACAATTTTGGCTTCCAACGATTATGAAAACTACTGAGTTACTACTGAGATGAAACGATTACTGTGCCCAACGTTACAACATAGTTGATCTTATTTATTTTGATCTAATTAATTTAATTTATAATTGTATTTTATTTATTAAAGTGTGTGTGTGCATGTGTGGATGGATAGATAGATAGATAGATAGATAGATAGATAGATAGATAGATAGATAGATAGATATTTAATTTATTTATCACTTTTTTTTTACATTGTGTTTAATTTTTCAGTTGAATTACAGTATATTTAAAGTTCAATAAATGCATGATGTTTCCAAAGTCAATGAGTAGTCACATGAGTAGTAGACCAAAAATTATCATGATTATGATATTTGCCATAATCAAGCAGCCCTCATTTTTTGAACACATGTGTACGTGTCCTGCCGTCGGTACTCTCGCAGGTGTTTCTTCATAGCGCAGTCGTATGTGCTGGTGAAGAAGTGGAGCGAGGCGCTGGTGCTGTATGAGAGGGTGCTGAAATATGCCAAGGAGGTCCAGTCAAAGGCCAAGAGCCTCAACAACAGTCTCAAGGTTTGTCATATAAAAAAAACACACACAAGCAATCTGTCAGTACCACACGATTTAATTTCCAATCCACCTTCCACACGTGTTGACATAAACACAGCGAAATAAAAAGGAAACGAGATTTCTCCGGTTTCTTTCTCGACTAGAAACATCACTGTTGTATCTGTGGTTTCTGCAGGATCTCCCCGACGTTCAGGAGCTCATTGCCGAAGTCAACGCTGAAAAATACTCCCTTCAAGCTGCTGCTATTTTAGGTGAGAGCGCCGTTTTTTGTAGCCAACTCCATTTATTTTTCACCCATTCAGTCCCATTCTTCTCCGTTCTGCCTCGTTCTGTGCGCGACTCTGAGGAAATGCTTGCGTTTCAGACACGGATGAGACCGTTGAAGTTCCCTCTCAGCAGCAGGTGAAAGACAACACGGTGAGAGGACAAAAACAACAGACTGCTTTTGCTGAAGCAATGCGGTCATTTTTAAATCAATATTTTATGTCAAATGATTGATTTAGTAGCCGTGTAATAAACGGGATAATGTAGGATGAACCGGTCGTTATTGAAAATAGATCTATTTTCAATAATGACCGGCTCGTTCTACGTTATCCCGTTCTTGCATAACGCTCACTTTTTTTAAAAACTCGTTCCTCCTTCACGCAGCCCCTCTGCAACCGCCTGGAGACCTTCCGCCTCGACCCCGCCCTCGTAGGAAAGCAGCCCAATTTGGTGCAGTTCCCTCCCGACTTCCAGCCGATCCCCTGCAAGCCCCTGTTCTTTGACCTCGCCCTCAACCACGTGGCCTTCCCCCCCCTCGATGACAAGGTGGAGCAGAAGGGCAAGGGCGGCCTCACCGGCTACATCAAGGGCATCTTTGGCTTCGGCAGCTAAATCAAATCCCGCAGGCTTTGGTCTCCGCAGGAGAGCCGCAAGGTCCCACAAACAACCAGACTTGGGTCAGTTGTTACTTAGAATAATTTAAATTACTTTTATGTTTGATTTTTTTTAGTGCCTAAGTGCAAGATGGGGTGGAGTTTGCAGTTGTGAGGAAGGCAGAGTGAATCTAATCTTCCAAGAAAGATTATAGGAAAGTAATCGAATCAATTTCAAGTAGCAATATGACCCAGGTTCAGTGATAACATCAGGCTGCACGGGTTCCGAGCGTACGGGCTCCCTCTTTAATTTGAGCGATGGTGGCGTCTGTGACTTTCAGGTTTTACAGGTAACCATGCTATGGTCTCTAATTACAGCCAAGTTGTCAATTTCACAATCCTGTCAGAGTTAAGACACTTAGACATCATTAGTAGTTCTTTTTTTTTTTCTTCCAGTATTATAGTATGTAAGCGCCTTCATGTAATTACGTCTCCGTTTTTTCTTTATGCGAGTGATCGTTTCTTAAACATAATATTTACAAAGTGCAGTTTTGTTATGGCAGCTACTTTGACTTTAAAAATCAAAACAAAGTAGTGCTCATCAGATAGTTCTATCGATCATCACGGTTTCAGAAGACTTCAGCTGCATTTCTGCCCTCCACCTTTGCTCTCGTCTGTGCTGTTTTGTTTTTTTAAACTGCATTTAGACGACAATTTGTTGTTCAAAACTTCACCTCGCATACTGACAAGTCAGTCAGGAAGAATTTGGAAAAAAAAAAAAAAAGCTTGAAAGTTTACTAGGATGATGAAAGACAAAGCCATGAATCAAAGTGTGAAATGTTGTTTTTCTCCCAAAAAACAAAAATGCTGCATTGTTTGTCTTTTTAATTCGTCTGCTTCAAACTACTCGGGCTGAACCCGAATGCTTCGAAGCGTCGACCGTTACCATGGTAACCGATGTCCAAATCTGTATTACTTATTACATATGCATTACCCAAATAACCCTCAATAGCCCATGAAATAAGGGATGGTAATCGAGCATTATTCATTATGCATCAACATGAATCAACAGTTACTCAAACGGAGATCGACAAGACGGAACGTGTCACTTTGTTCGGTTTCTTAGCCTGCTTGCTTTTTGAATATATAAAATTATTTTCTCAAAGCCCCCCCAAACATGATTTTCAGGACAGCCCTACAACCCGCACGGGTCACACTGTATATGTTGTCCTGTACGATGTTTGGCACTAAACTTGACATCGTGTTAGAGAAGGGTCCAACTGCTTCAGGCCGCAATGTTTTTTAACACCTCTCAGTGTCTCAGTGTTTTTACGGCACATGTTTTCTACAAAAGGGCCTGCAGACTGACGACCGCGTGGTGCCGGTGCAGCTCTTCAAACTGTAATTAATTCATGTGATGTTTTTATTTTGCATTTCAGCAAAATCAATGTCGTAGGACAGCAGTCGACATTAAAGGAACGGAGGGAGTTTTTAGCAGCCTTTCGTTCATCGCACCACCACGCCTGTTTGTCTGTCACGAGTAGGACTTAAAATGTTTTCATCACCAGTGACATTTCTATGGATATACTGTAACTACAAAAAGCTTTTGTTACACGGTGTTTTGCCAGTCATATGGTCCACATGAAAGCCACTCGCGTCCTCTTATCCTTAAGGGACCTGGTTTTTCTTGTGTTACCTGGTTAAACACTAGTGTCGCTCCCGGACATTTAACTGTTTTGCTTACTAATTTTTATCGGTCCTTTGGTTTTAATTTTTTTTTTTTTTTTTTTTTTTTTGTCCCCTTCCGTGTTTTATGTTAAAGAATGAAGATGGATGTGCTGGAGTAGTTCCAGCACTTTACCTCGATTGGCCTGGAAAAAAAAAACAGTTAGTCACGATCAGTAATTATTGGAAACATAAGTGGAAATGAACTGATGAGAATGTATGATTTGATTTAATTTCTAGGCCTATGATTAAAATATATTTGCACCAAACACTGATTTCTTGATGTTTTTTTTTTAATTCATTATGGAAAATTCATTGATTTTAAAGGGATAGTTCAGACTTTTTGAGGTGGGGTTTTATGGAATACTTATCCATAGTCCACGTATTAATAACAGTAGATGGCGGTTGGCGCGCCTGCTGTTTGGGAGAAGCAGACAGGAGTCCCGTAGTCTCACTTAGCCAGACTTATCTCCACAGCGCTGTGTCCGCGCTGGGGGCCGAGGTCTGCACCGAATGCGCTTTCACTCCA
Source organism: Heterobranchus longifilis (assembly GCA_028570985.1). Classification (NCBI taxonomy): domain Eukaryota; kingdom Metazoa; phylum Chordata; class Actinopteri; order Siluriformes; family Clariidae; genus Heterobranchus; species Heterobranchus longifilis. The sequence continues at coordinate 4,138 of JAOVVB010257865.1, forward strand.
GGATAGTGAAAAAATCATCCTGGGCGACGCCCCGACGGTGCCTCTGCAAAATAGTGTCGGAAGGGAACCCATTTCGGTGCAACACCTCCATGAAAATGATGTAAACATTATTCTTTGTAGATCTTTACAATCATTCATTGGAAGAACAGAGCCGGCCTGCCTTATTACAACATCCAAATCTTCAAAACTTGTCATTTTCAGCGTGTAGGTTGATAGCTCGGAGGCTGTTGTTTGTTTCACGAAGCGAAGGGACTTTGAGAACGGTGACACGGACTTTCTGTGTGGACAGGAAGTAAGGCTTTATCCTGGCACTGTTTGGTAAGCCCGCCAGACTAGGAGTCCCGACACGGAAGCTAAGCAATGTACTGCTGTGGACGGGGCACACAGCAAAATGTATTTTAGCCACCTAAAAAAAAAAGAAAAAAAAAGCTCTTTACAATGAGGAACTGAAACCGTTGTATCACTCTCTTCAAAGCCACCAGACTCACGGGAATTGCTGCTCTACCGCTGCCTCCATCAGTTAGTTAATTTGTTATTGCGATATAACGGCTTCGGTTCCGCCCATGTAAACTTAAACAGGGCAGTTTGACGGCATGGTAAAGCAGTGAAAATATTGTAAATATAGCATACATTTAAACAGATATATATATATTTTAGGTGGCTAAAATACGCTTTGCTGCGTGGCCCCGTCCACAGCAGTGCATTGTGGATAAATACCTCATACAACCCCACTTCAAAAAAGCCGAACTATCCCTTTAAGTCCTTGTGATTGGACACCATGACGGATGGTTTCAACAAAGTAAAAGGTGAATTTCTGAAGGAAGTAAAGAGGTGTGTGTGTTTGCACCTCTGTTGTGGGTGTGTTAGTCGGAGTGCGCAGGATGCCTTAGCAGGGTGTGTGTTTAGGGTTACTTTGCGTATGTGCATTTTGTTAAGAATGAATTACAGAGGTGTGTTTGTTACTCAAACACCACAAGCAAAGCTGATGACATTTTCCCCATTTACCATTTTGAGGTACTTGTACTTGAGTATTTCCATTTTCTGCTACTTTCTATTTCTACTCCACTACACTTTGGAAGCAAATATACTCCATTACATTTATCTGATAGCTTTAGTTACTGTTACTTTGCAGATTTACATTATTAATATAAAATATAAATCAACTACTAAATGTTTGCATTATTATAAGCTACATATAAAGTAATTAAAATGAGCTCCATCTTTACTAGCTGCAACATTAAAGTGATGAACACATTAATGCATCAGTTATAATCCAATAGTTTAATATCATTTTGTAATTAAATATATAATTAATATTATAATGACATGATTCTTAAATGGGTCATTGTGCATAATGAGTACTTTTGGTACTTTAATTATGTTTTGATGCTAATATGCTAATATGCTAATGCTTTTACTTAAGTAAGAGTTTAAAAGCAGGACTTTTACAGAGTATTTCTACATTGTGATATTACTACTTACATGTAATGTAACTGCCACGGTCTCTACCTGATGTGTATTCATCTGTCATCACCTTCTTACACACACACACACACACACACACACACACACACACACACACACACATACCTGTGTCACACAGAAATGTGCTCTGGAATGCACTGAAGATATTTGATGAGGCGGAGATAAATGCTTATCTACAGGAAGAAACCAGCGATAAGACGCAGTATCACTGACAGCCTTCTCTGTGTTTTTACATTTCTATTAATCAGTTTATTCATACCTTTATTATTTTAAAGAAGTTAATCTTTTCACAGAAAGAAAAAAAACATTTCCATTTACTCGTCGACGTGCACGTGTCTTCAGTACAGTACTGTACTGAAAAACTGAAAAAGTCCAAAGTACAGCACAAGCATCAAAGAGTTGTAAGATTGACTTTGTAAACCAGACAGCATGCTGTGTTTGTGAAAGAGGCCGACACACCCTCTGTGTTTCCTCTCTGTTCAACTGTTAGGAATTTGAAGGCATGCAGATGATTCCTGGCCGTGTTTAATGTTGCCATGCAAACTATCAAGTAGGGAAAAAGTGTTGCACACTCTGGTTCTGTATGTCCCCTGGGGTGATTTAGAAATGGTGTCATATAGTTATTTTTTTATTTTTTTATTTAATTTATTTAAATGATTGGCAATTGAGTGATACTCAACATACAGTACAGATATTTATTTAGTTATTTATTTTTATTTAGCCTATTCTTTATTTTCTCAGAGCAGCGCTGTGGTGAAGGAGCCTCACAGAGCCACCAGCATGCCTGTCATGAAAAAGTCATTGTTAGTTAATCATGATTACAACACTTGGAATTATTGAGTATTGTTCTTGCATTAACTCATGCATGAGGTACTATTCATTCTTGCACATTTCTGATATTACATAAAGTACTACATGAATTAATTCATGCATTAATTCATGATAATCCATGTACCCTTACCATAAAGTCCATTTAGTAGCTGCTCTTGAGCTTTTGATCATATGACAAGATCTTCATCAGCAGATGGAGTTTTCAGGTAATTGTAGATTTTCAAATTTCCATTTTTGAGCACTTTTTGAGATTCACAGTTTACTTTTGACTTTTGGAAACTGCAGTTGAAATAATCTCACAACGAGGTCAATTTAGTGGCTTTTCTGGAGCTTTTAATCTTAAAAAAAAAAAAAAAAAAAATGATATATATATATATATATACATATACATACATACATATAAAATATATCATCTCGACTTTGAAGCCAATATGGACAAGAGGTCCTTATGGGGCTCAGAAAAAAAATGACATCTACAATTTCATGATAACTGGGCATCTGCAGAGGAAGTTCATGTGTTTCGATCAAAAGCTCCAGAACATCTCATGGTGAGATTTTCTGGTCAACCATTAAAATGTTGTTTTTGGTATAATTAAAACAGGATCTATATGCCGTAGCCTCAAATGTGTTCTCATGAATGAAAAATATGTATCATAACAAGCTGTTGGTGTGTTTTTAGGAGCTGCATGTGGATCCACACACACAGAAAGAGTATCTGTTTTTCCAGACAGCTGGACGCACCCAGAGAGAGAGCCACTGTGACAGGCCTGATCAAAAATGTGTGCTCTCTGTGCTCTTCCCCTCTGTGCTGCAGAGAAAGCAGTCCCGCTGCATTCCTCGCCATGATTTCCTTTTGTTGATTTGCTGCAGAGAGACGCCCTGATCCTGAATGGCTGGCGTGTCTGTAGATGCTGCACATGGGACTTGGCGATGTATGGAGCCATCTTTTATCATTAACATTCATGCGCCTCTATATGAAGGTATTACATAATAATCTTCCTTTCTGGCCCACAGGCTGCCAGACACTTTTCCACTGTTGACTGTATACACTGTGTGTCTGTGGTTGTAGCACAGAGTTCATCTGTCAGGGGTAACATACGTGTGCACAGATAAAAAATATTATATATGCCTTCACAATCCAGTTAGACCCAAAACCAATTAGATGTCAAATTAAAACATATTGAATAGAAGAACAAAATGAAAGAAAATTGATAAAAACATGTTTATGTTTAGTTCCCAATTTCCCATTTCTATCAAACATTTATTTAAGCTAAATTATGTTGCTTATAAGAGGTCACAATCCAGTCTGTTCTCCAGGTTTACTCACAGTCTGTGCATGAAATATTTTATGGATTCATGTTATTTTCACTTTACTTTAGGGGTACAATTCCTGCTTTTCAAATAAAACCCCCTAGACAGTGAAATGTCAAGTATTATAATGTATCTATATATAGTCTGTGATTAAAACTGGGACATTGTAAGCCTTTATTAGATAATGACAAGAAACGAGGAGAAATAGAGAGCAACCCTTACACCACCAATTGCTCATTAGCCAGATTTGGAATCACTCTTTGCTTTAGGGCTACAACTAATGATTATTTTCATTATTGATTAGAGCCTGATCAATTTATCAGCTGGCCGATATTGGCCTGTGACTGACATATCAGTATCGGTGTATATGTATTCCGATATGTGCTGATATGAAAACCTTTTTTCACAAAACATACAATGCAGAAAAATGATCAGCAATTGAGTGTTACTCAACATACAGTACTACTGATATTTATTTAGTTATTTATTTTTAATTTAGCCTATTCTTTATTTTCTCAGTGTCCATTTAAAGCATAGTTTGACAATGTAATAGAAAGCAGCCTTCTGAGGACCTTTGCAGCGTCATATCGGTGCAAAAAAAGGTCTAATTTCATTCCAACTCAAAAATTGACTATATATCGACAGCCATATCGGTAATCTGTGTGTTTTTCTGCTCTAAAATCGGTCTCAAAAATTGCGTATCGGTCGGGCTTGATTGATCAATTAATCTTATGTCTTGTCTTATGTTGTCTAAAACCCAAAGATATTCAGTTTAATATGAGAAAAGCAGGAAATCTCCATATTTTAGAGGCTGAAAACAGCATTTTCTGTCATTTTTGCATGGACAATTACTTTAACAGATTATTTTTCTGTCGATCGACTAACTGATTTGTCGGTTAATCGTTGCAGCTCTAATTTGCTTTTCTAATTGATTCCCCCCCCAACTGTATTCAGTGGTTTGTTTACTGGTAAATACCATTTGTATAAATAAATAAATAAATAGTGTTTTGTTCACAGCCCCCTGCAAGAATTCAGTGACTTCAGTGTCCCTCCAGCGCCATGAATTATGCATCCATGTTAGTTAAAGGGGCCCCGAGACCTGAGAATGTGTGAGGGCCCCGGATGAAAAGGAAGGGCAGGAGCGAGGGGTGGGAGGACGAGAGAGAGAGAGAGATAGAGAGAGAGAGCAGAGGAACAACAGGTCGGTCCGGTCTTCCTCTCTACAATGTGGATGTCTGGGCGGTGACACACCTGTTAACCTGTCTGGGAGGAGCTGCCAGCGTCAAACACTGCGCTGACGTGCGTGCGTGTGTGTGTGTGTGTGTGTGAGAGTGTGTTTGAGAGGAACCAAAGTGAGAGGAGAGACAGAGTGGGAGCCACAGGGTGAGGAAGACCGAGACGAAGAAGGAGTAGGAGAGAGATATTTCTGTGTGCCTGACCCCCACCCCCCACGACCTCCAGGATGTTTAAGAAAAAGGAGAGTAAGGACAGTACGCTCAAGGTCTCGGGCAAGATGAGCAAGTGAGTTTTTGTCCCCGAGGTCTTTATAAATGTAATGCACGTATGAATGAATGAATGTGTGGTGCTGATACTGTATCTCGGTCACCCCTCCTCCTGTTCTTCCTGTGTCATGTTTCCTGTGCGTCCTCTTTCTCTCTCTCTGACTGTTGTTGGTGTTGTTGTGGTTACATTATTGTGGCTGTGGTGAAAGTTTGCTCAGATTCTTCTTCTCTGATTTAAAGCGCGTTGAGTCAAGGTTAATCCTCAGTGATGGGGGAAGCTTGTGAGGCTGTTAGGGGTTGTTGGGTGTCAGGTTTACTTTGTAAACATGACAGTGTGCTTAAAGACGAGAGGTGGAAGAGTGAAAATGTGTTCATGAGTACAAAGTCACAGAGAGACTTTTGAGAGCAAAACAGTGTTGTTGGTGATCATATTTCAATGTGGAGAAAACTATCCTCTGAGAAGTGGAAGTGTGTGTGTGTGTGTGTGTGTGTGTGTGTGTGTGTGTGTGTGTGTGTGTGTGTGAGATGTGAGATGTGGCTGCTCTGTGTCCTGTTTAAAATGTAGAAATATGTTTCAAGATTCAGTCCTTTATTGCCATAGTTGTTAGGAATGTACCTCAGTATGCTCATGACAGAACAACAAACAACCACAGCATAACAATCAAGACACATAATAACACATAATACACAACCCCCAGCCCATAAAACATGACATATATCTGTGGGTGTAAGATATTAATAATCCAACACTCAGTTAAACACTACATGTTTTTAGGCCTATCTAAATGTGGCAGGTGGAGGTATATAAACGCTGCTTGCAACTTGATTAAAAAAAAAAAAGCTTAATTTTATGTGTAATATGTGGTATTAAAGTGCAGGAGACATAGGCAGTAAATGATCCTTCATTGTCATTTGTAAAATGTGAAAAGAAGTCTCACTGTAAAGGTAAAGAGGATGATTCATTCTGTAATTATCTAAGTGATGGAGTGATGACAGGTTGTATTTGTGTTTGTACTCTATAAGGTGATTTAACAGACATAACGGCTTTAAATCCACTTTTAAACATACACTGTGTGTGACGGTATGTCAGCTGACAGAGAATCTGGAGGCACGTTCAGGTGCTAAAATGTTTCATAGTTTCTCCTTTTTGTGCCTGTGTGATGTCACAGTATTGGTTATGGTGAGTACGTGGTTTGACAGGCCGGTTGTGACCAGGCGGTTTTACCTCGCCCTGCCCCGGACATGTGACTAACTGCAGAGGTGTGACGAGGGCTGGCCGCCCCGTACTGCTCAGCTGGTTTCTCTCTCTCTCGTGTGGGCGTTGGTCCTGACTGTACTTTACTGTGTGGCACACGAGAATCAGAGATTTCCATCAGCAATTAAATTAATGAAGACATGTAGGGCTGTCCGCGATTAAAGAAACGTTTAGTCGACTAATCGATTAGTTGATTTAATCGACATATCTGTAAAACTGAGTTCCTCCACAAAGAATCGTGTAAAAGCACCACTTTAAATCTTATGTTCACCAGAGATTTGCTCAGACATTTCATGGAAATAAGTCATTCAGCATGAAAAAAGCATAAAAAATGACTAATCGACTAAAGAAATCTTAGTCGACTGAGACCAAAACGATCGATTAGTCGACTAATCGACTAAGAGGGGGCAGCCCTAAAAATAAACACACAAAACATATTGATCCAAAATATTTCTGAATATAGAAACATTAATAAAACATCTCTTAACAATCCATAAGTTATTTGAACTACATACATTTCTTTGTTTTTGAGATATGCTGATTTTTATGAGTGCTAAGGCGTTTGCAGCAGTTTGTGAAGCGGTTTTGGACCGCACGTCGCATATTGTGATGATGTCATCAACAGCGTACAACGCACCGGCTCGACGGACAGAAGCCTTTTAGCTTTCTGCAGCAAAAAGAATGAAGTCTCTAGATATTATGGTTCTTATTTTATATCGATTTGAACAGGACTCATAACGATTCATATGCCTTCTAATGACACTATGTTGTACTGAATTGTACTCAAATGAATTAATTGACTAAAAGAAATAAGTTAGTTTTGGGCCTAATTATGAAGGTCAAGTCTATTCATATCTTGCATTTGTTCATATTTCAACATCTACAAGATAATTACCATTCTGAGGTGAGGGCCATGTTCTCATATTGTGTTAGTAAATGATAAAACACAATCTCAGGAAAATAATCTGATAATTAATTGCATGCCGGAGGGAAAGGTCTCTTTATCTCTTTCAATCCTCCACGGGGAGGTCAGAGGTCGGGGTCGACTGTAAACACAGAGCTCGGAGCTGAGAGACATTCAGCATCTCAAAACTCAAAAAGGCTTCAGCAGCGGGGAGCGCATGGTGACAGAAAGACTTCATCTGCTGCCAGGGAAGCCAACCAATTCCCCCAGTTAATGCAACTGGTAAATGTTACTTTTCCCCAGTTCAATAGGACAGAACACAGAGAGCCTGGCCTGATGACTGACTTCAGATACTGTTTCAAGTTGAGTTTGATGTGTAGCAGAGCTGAAACTGAATCATCAGATCTGTTGTGCTGCTGAGGACTTTTTTTTTATTTTTTTAAACCCAGAGCTGCTTCATCCTCGCCATACTGATGTAACCTTACACGGGTGTGCAAAAGGATCAATGTCTGTGTGAAACTGCTGCAGTGTACAAAAAAGGAGGCCAAATGTGAAGGCAAAGCACAAGACTCAACTTATCCATCTATCAGCCTCAGAGAAGGATACAGGCTGAAATCTAAACAGTCATTTTGCCCAAATTACCAGCAAAACATGACTTTTACACCGGAGTATGACCTCTACAGCCCGGAGGTTGATTGCTTGAGTTGCATTCAGATCATGCCAGAAGAAGAGGAGAAACAGCACAGGGTTGCTTCAACTTAGACCCATTTCCACTCATTAACTTATTAGGGAAAAAAAGGAGCGGTCATAGGGTCAAACAGTCATAAGACAGACAAATATTGCTGTTATCAACCTTTTAAAATATACAGCAGATATTGCTTGCTTTTAGTGTGCATAATTAACTGTTTTTTGCATGGAAATGATTGATCATTTGGGTTATTATTTGATGCATGTGTTCTGACACCGAATGGGAAACATCAAGGCAAAAAAAATATTTACCATACATTTTTAATCTCCACTAAGTTTCTCTTCGCCTTCAGTTCGTAATCACATTCAATCTAACAGGATCTGAACGTGCCATAACTTATAAAGGCCGCAGAGTAAATATTTACCTATTTGCAGTTCAAGCTCACATGAGATCGAAGGCAGAGGTCACGTTTCAAACAGATGACCTGGGTTCAACATCCGCCTGCTGCAGTGTCGCATTATCAGTTGCTTGGAAGTGAAATGTCACTTTCCAGTTCAGCAGAAGAGTGTTTTCAAACTCAGCCCAAAGTAGCCAAACTTACACGAGAAGCCCATTTACTATCCTGTCACATCAACACTTTGGCAGACAACCTTGACCCACCATGTGTTACAGCAGCATTTACACATGCCAGCATGGATCAAAACACCGGGCAGCTGCTGAATGCAACATTAAACCAGGCCAAATTTCACATCTATGCCTTTTTTATTTGTGAACACGGACACTCACTACTCCCAAAATAAAAGCATATTATAAAAGCAAGTCATGTCTGATTTTAAGGCTTAAGGCAACTTTGAATATTCATAAATATCCAAAAACCCTGTAAAGGGATTCCCATAAACTGCATATAGCATGCTAATGCTTAACAACATTTACAAGACCAATTTATCAATGACATGTCTGATTAGTTGATTCATAATTTAACTCATGAATTAGCAAACATACTGAACTTTTGCATAAATATTTAGGGCTGCAAGGAACAATTAATTCATTATTGATTAATCTACAAAACACTTTGTCCATTACTTGATTGTTTGGTCCCTAAAATGTAGTGAAAAATAACAATCACAAGTTTACAGAGCACATCGTGATATCTTCTTATTGCCTGTTCTGTCCAAACAACAGTTCTGGAAATAAGATATTTAACTTACTATAATATAAAATGATCCAAAACAGGAAATCAACACATCTAAGAGGCTGAAACCAGCAATCTGTTTGACATTTTGGCTTGAAACAACAGTTAATCGATCACAATCGTTAATAATTAATTCTGTGTCAATTGACAAAATGTTTAATGTTTGTAAACTGAAAATGGTTGCTGGACAAAGCATTAACTCACTAAGCTGTATAATTTCATCACTTCCTTCCTGTCTGGTGAAATGTACAATTACCAAGACCAGAATTTGAACTAAATAAAAAGACAGTGTCACTTGAGTTGTTAGTCTAGTTGCCAAACAACTGCAGTTTTTACAAACAAGGTTCTCTGCATTTTGAAGTCTTTGAATAAAAATCTCAACGTTATCTTGAATATTTTGGCATGCTGCAATAGGCCTCATCAAATAAAACCACTCTGGGCTAAGTGCCCTGCCCTTATCGGAGGGTTCTTGGTGTCGTCTTGAGCTGTGCCAATTCAACTTAGATTTCAGAGAGGATTATTATTCCACCTCAAGTAGGAACCATTCATTTCCCCACCTCAGACAGTAATGAGCGAGTGGAATAATCATCTGCTGCACTGTGCAATAAAGACACAGCACCTGGCTTACACTGCAACCAACCCCAACTATTACCGTATTTGAGAAGCCTTTTAATTTCTACTTAAATGCTCAAAGACACCCCAGGGCTCACTGTAAAAGGACAATTCCACTGTGACTTGAGATTTTATTTTACCTTTTCCATTTCTTAAGTCTTAATTGGTACTGCTTTAATACAGGTACACTGGGTATTTGAAAAGCAAGGTCGTTCACTTCAAAACAGCACAGAAACCGGTTTTGATAAGTTGCACAAGCACACAAACAATAACATTTTAAATTTCAAAAGACGCTTCGTGCTAATGCATTCATCCAGTAATCCAATTTCTGCTTAAAAACAACAATAGCAAAAATCCTGCCTGCAGGTCACATTATTGTTTTCTTTTACAAATGAATCTTTCAACTCGTACAATATCTGTGGTTACGGTCGGCTCTGCCTCCTCTCAGTCAAACCAACAGATAATGCAAAGAGAAACTATTTCCACATGTCAGGTGGTTGTTCTCAGCAGCATGACATGTTCTTATACATAACATATAATGTCACTTTTCTGTCTTGTGATGAAGTAAACATCACAACTAATTCAGGTATTATGACACTTCTCAGTTTCCCATTTGCAGGGATCCTACACATTTCTGTTTCATAATTCCAGATTTTTCCAGACTTCTCAGTAGATTTACATAGAAGACAACAGAGCTTTTGTCCTTGCACATGGTTTACAATTGCTGCCTCCCATGTTGGAGATGTTGAACGATTTTACACAAAGTTTGCATCTAGCTTTCTTTTCCCATTTGGAATCCACAGCCAACCAGACTTTATATTTGAGATTGTAAAACCAGCCCTTGGAAAACTTGCATTTACCTGTTGTAGTCATTCTGCTTTCAAACATCTCTGCCCAAACAGGAAGTAAGGAAGTAAACTAACAGGTGCTGCCTATACTCATATTTTTTCCCCTTAACATAGTGAATGAATAATATTTGTTACCTCCATATTTTTTAGTCTCTATAGGAACCAAAGATACAATAAGTTGAAAAAAGTTCACGCCGTCTCTGCAGCCTTGTTTATTCACTGTGTCCATGGAAACGATGATGAAAGCAGCCATAAAGGTTTCCTTATGCAGAAAAGATAGTCTTTTTACTTTCCTGATAATCATTCAGTTATTTGTGATGCTATGTATATATGCAATTCAAAGATATTGTCGCATTTTCTTTCAAACTAGGGAGAGCTGTTTTGCAGGCTTTAACATTTTGGCTCCAAACGCCATGAAAAACACTCTGCTTGTATAATCAATTTATAGTCTGGAAACAAATATTTTTCCATACTCTCTTTTCTTTTTTCCATAGTTATCCAGACCTGGAAATTACTAAACTCAAATTCCATACTTTTCCATACTGCGTAGGTTCCCTGTAATGATGTTTGATATTGTAATGCGTCTCCATGTGTGTTTCATAAATGTTTGTCTCCCTCCAGGCATCACCACAGTGCTGACCATGACCACCTTGAGCATCAGCGCCCGTCAGACACTTCCCAAAGTAGCCTACGCCACCGCCATGGATTGGTTCATCGCTGTGTGTTTTGCCTTTGTGGCGTCGGCTCTCGTGGAGTTTGCAGCAGTAAACTACTTTGCCACCCTGCAGGCCAACCATCTGAAGAGGCAGAAAGCCAGACAAGACAAGCTTGAGGTGTTGGCTACCGGCAGCGACGATGACAATGTGGTGAGAAGCGGACTTTCCGCTGACTTTCATCCCAACATCTTTCTGTGCCAATTTTATATCAATGTTTGTAGAATCTGAATAACAAGTAAAAGAGTTTCATTGGTTAAGTTTGCACATACAAAATAATTTAAGGTTTTCTTTTTGCGGTTTCCATTCATATGTTACACATAAAACAATGTAAAACTGTAGAAAAGTGGTAGCCTATAATAAGACTTGAAAGCCCCTGAAAACATGCATTTAAATCTTTAGTATGTCTCTATAACATGAAATATTCATAACTAAATTAGCAGCAATTAGAGTTTGGAATTCAACTGTTAAAATCTCAGCAAATGTCTTTCTTCAGACTGTGGATGTGGTTTGATCACACTGATCACATTCGACTGATATAAAGAAACACAAGTCGTAACATTTAGGTTCAAATGTAGCAAAACTCTGATTGGAGTGTGGAAATAGGCCTGTGTGATGTGTTTTTTCCAACAGAGCTCTGCTCACAGACAAAAACCACACAGAAATCCCATGTGAAATAACCAAAATTGTTGTAACTTCAGCAGAAAATATCAATGTAGGACACAATCGTTCATATAAATCACTGATCAAGAAAATAAGTTTTCAGGGTCTTTAAGAGTAGTGTTACGAGAGTGACTGGTATTTCAGCTCTTGGCGTGTTTGGTAAATTCATTCCCTATAAAGTATGTGTGTTTCAAAGACAATTAATATGATTGAGAAGATGTGAATTTATTTATTCATTTATTTATATGGATAGTGTAAATACTAGATATTGTGATCCACACTCCACATCTTACTTTAGCAGAGCATAGCTAGCTGTTTGCACGTTTCCAGTCTTAATGCTAAGCTAACTGGCTAACCGGCTGCTGGCTGGCTCTCACAACATATTTAGCGTAACGTTACAGACTGGAGAGTGGTATCAAGCATGTCATATAATGCTCAGCAAGAAAGCGAATAGGCATATTTCCCAAAAATACTGAATGATTTCTTCTAAATAGAAGAAATAAATGTTAGAAACTGATCTCTTATCTGTACAAGCCACATGTTGTTTTATTAGAACCTGATTGTGTGCAGTGATACGACAGGAAGTTCAGGGAAAAACAATGATTCGTGTGGGGTCCTGGTTATTAACGGGGATAATCTTTACTGCCAGATTTTTTTTTTTTTACCATAAGAAGTGATTATAGGATAGTAGGTTTGGTTCTACACCAAAGCGACCTGCTCAGCAACTTCAGCCGATCACGTGGCATCTCAAATGCATTTACATAGCTAATAATGGTGAGTGGGGGTACAGAGTCTCCTCACTGTTGCAGAGAGTTTGATGCAGTGGTGTTGATAATGAACAGGAAGCCAGCAGCTCCAGACTCAGATGTGGAGAAAAAAAAAGAAAATCATGCCACAGATAGGAGGTCTTTTTCTATGCATTTCCAAGTAGTCACCCTGCCTCTTCCATTCTCCTCATTCAGAGCACACCACACATTAAATAGTAATACGTGCTGTTGTAGTGCTCTCATCTCTAGCTATATGCTTTATGCTAATACAGTAAGCCACCACAGCGTCCTCCTGGGATCTGTCTCACGTGTAGGGCTCATGGTTAGATGCTTTAAAAATAGCCTCAGTGTGAGAACAGAGAACAACTCCAGCACTGCTCCCCGCATAATCTCCAAACCATCCTATGGGCATCCAGCAAACTACCTGCTGCGTTCTATAGGGATGTTGGCGTACCATCGAGGGAAAGCTCCTGTGGGAACCAACGTAACTTCCAGCCTTATATACATGACTCCAGCATGTTATAATCACCATACGTGTACATGTAGCTGGCTAGAAATTCCCTTCTACTACCTACCGTTTTTTTCTCTCACTGAGCAGAAAGCCCACACTAACTCCATCTCATTTCTTCCTCCAAATCACCCCCACCCTCTCCTCCCTCCAGTCGGACAGCAGCCCTCAGGAAGGCCTGAAGAGGAGAAACCACTCAATGTGTCGCAGTGAGCCAGGAGAAGCTCCGCCGGTGCCGATTTTCCTCCAGCAGGGCTCAGCTTTTCCTCAAATCCCGCAGCTGGCCGGCACCAGCCCCATCGACAAGTACGCCCGCATCCTCTTCCCGCTCGGCTTCGCCCTCTTCAACCTGGCCTACTGGTACATCTACCTGGCCATGGGCACCGTGGAGAGGGCCAGGTACACTCTGCACACTCACTTATCTTTATTTACATCAGTCTTGGTACTATTATAAGGGTCTGATGATTCTATGCTATATGTTTCTTATTAGCAATTAATCCAAATCCAACAGTGAGTTGATTTTATTGTCCGTGTAGCCAACACCTGATATTAGGGATGTTAATAATTAACCGTTAACTGACATTAAGAATTTTGACCGACTATTACTATCAGTTAAACGGTTAAAAACACTATTATTAGAATAAAAATTAAAGGGTAATAAAAAATCTATGTGACACATGCCGCTATATCGATGAGGACTGGTGGATTAAATCAGCTGTCCTACACACACAGGGTTCCTATGCAGTATGGAAAAGTCTGGAATTTGATTTTAGTAATTTCCAGGTCTGGAAAAGTATGGAAAAATATTTGTGTTTACAGACTATTACCCCTATTCTGTTTTCTAAAATCTGGAATTTCAGGTGGGCTAAATTACACTCTTAACTCTTGTTTTCATGATGAATTTATTTAACATTTAATACACACATTATGGTGAAAATAAGAAGGGTTAGCCTCGTGAAAAAAAAAAGAAAAAATGTGAACAGACTGTTGTGGTGGTTTTTTGCCATCCCCTGCGGTTGGATTGTCAATATTGCAATATTGCAGTAATTGTGACAGCCCTGCACTGACAGTGGAAAATGAAATTATTTCACTTTTTTATTTATTAAAAAGAAAAAAACATGGGGGTTTTCAATTTGCTATTGTTTCTAATCGTTTCTTGGTTTGGACTATTTGGTGGTTCTGACTATTTGTAACCACTGACATGAACATCATGGTGTTTTTACTCATGATTTCATCTTACAAGCTTCCCTTTTGTTTAACCTTTAACCTTTTGAGTCGTGCGTGACAAGGCGGCAGATCCAGAAAGCCTTTCATGCTAAATGGTAAAAAAAAAAAATAGCAGAGACATACTTGGAGCATATCCAACATTCTGGTACAATTTAGGTAAAAAAAGGGAAAAAAAATCAGACAATGGACAAGGATATTTCTGCGTACTTACTTTGTATCTCAAAGAGCTACAGACCTGTCTCACTCTGCTCTAATTATGATAGCTTCAGTGGAACAATAACTACCCACCGTTTTTGTCAAAGACTTTTATCTAGGCAGTAAAGACATCAATAATTTCTAATGCTGAAACAGCCCCGGGAGTTGTAGGGGGGAAAAAAAAGAGGAGAATGATGTTAGGTGGCGTTGTTGCTGCATAGATGCCAGCACTGTGGCTTTTATCATCATCATAGATTTACAATACAAAAAGGGCTGGGCGCTCAGTTAATTTGAGAAGAAAAATATGCATCAAGCTCTCTCCTCTTTTTATATAAGGTTTACCTGAGGGCTGGCAGAACCCCAGCCGTTTTAATGACAACACTGTTTCTCCATGGGGAGCAGGTCTCACAGGCAAAAGAAACCAGAGCTCACTTTGTACATTAAGCACATGAAAAAGCGACTATTCACTTTCCCGCTTATAAGTGAGCCACTTATAGAACACAAAGCTCCATGTCCAAGAAAGAAAGAGAGATACAGTGCAAAAAGACAGAGAGAGAGACGGTGGAGAGAGAGAGGAAGAGAGAGAGAAGAGAGAGAGAGAGAGAGAGAGAGAGAGAGAGAGAGAGAGAGAGAGAGAATCTCACTGCTCTCAAG
>JAOVVB010257874.1:0-19490 GCA_028570985.1 Heterobranchus longifilis
TCTCTTGTCTCTACCTCGCACTTTTCTTTGATGTTTGTGTTTTGTCTTGTGTATTTCAATTGTGCCAAATAAATAAAAAATAAAAAAATACAGGTGCAAGCATTTAT
The DNA here is from genome assembly GCA_028570985.1 of Heterobranchus longifilis. Classification (NCBI taxonomy): domain Eukaryota; kingdom Metazoa; phylum Chordata; class Actinopteri; order Siluriformes; family Clariidae; genus Heterobranchus; species Heterobranchus longifilis. The sequence goes on from JAOVVB010257874.1 coordinate 108, forward strand.
TTTTCAAGTGTTGCACTCGTACAAAACCATACAATTACACTACAAACACTCTGTACAATCATGTTCAGTCTTTAAAACCGGTCAGATGCTCCCGCTGTCTCCACTGTGTTTAAACTGTCCGAGTACCCAGTGCTGTTAACACCAGGATAACAAAACGGCAGTGTGTGTGGTCAGCTGTTGGCTGTGCTCTCTGGCTCCGGAGATTGCAGGAACTCGTAGGGATCATGAACCATTTCAGACTGGTCCCCAACACCCAGGTGTGATGGGCTCCCTGCGGATAAAAGAAAAAAAAAGGTTGTTGCATTGCTGTTACTATTCCACGGAAAGCAATGAAAGTTGTGTGGGACATTTAGTTGATATCTACCCAGAAGTTGAGCAATAGCATTATGGTTTATTAGCATACTAGTGACAATAATATGACGTTTAAATTGTTACTTAAAAAAGCATTAGCAGTGCTCTTTTCAGAGCACCTAGTTGTTTTAGTCTTACTCCTATTGCAGATACCTAAGTGGTGCTGGTCCCTCTCTGAGGCATTGGACAGGGAGGACAGGTTGGATGAGGGTCTGGAGCCGACTCTGTCCACCTGAGCCTCTTGGAACTCCTGCAGGAGTTTGTCTGCATCGTCAAAGTGCTGCTGGCCCTCCTCGTTGCCCGGCTCTTTTTTCACTGTTTTACCTGATAAAGAAAGAGCGAAGGGAAGATCATTGTAGGGCATTACATTAACGAAGAACTAAAAAAAAAAAAGGCACTACCACCATTTAATCCCACATGCAGAGAGAGAAAACTCTCCAACAAACAGTATTTCCCAGTTCTGTTCTAGCCTTGTCTCTGCCACATAATATAATTATGGTACAATAAACATTTGCTGTGTGCTTCATAGCGTAGTAAAAATTCTGCCTGAGAGTTTTAATAGGATTAAGGTGATTACGCGGCTATAATGCCCTTCAATACTGCGACTCCACACATCTCTCTCGTTACGCTTGCTGTGACTAAGGGCCTTATCCCATTAATGCAAGTTTAGCCTTTCCACTCCACTTTACTCATCTTCCTACCTTAATTAGGTTATGACTGGATTATTGGTGTAAATGCAGCCACTCTGCAGAACATTGGTGGGAATAATCACCTAATGAGTTCAGCATGGAGATATCCAGAGACATATCAGGATAGTTCTTCATTGACATGAAGTCCAGGACTGAGCCGCTCTCTCCCAGGCCCGTGCCATCTGCCATCTGAACAAAAATACACAGCTTCAATTTAGACCGTCTGGCGATGATTTAAAAAGAACCATCACTGTTTAACAAACTACAGCATACCTGCATGTCACAGAGGTTGGATTTGGTTTCATCGGCTTTCAGCGTGATGTTTCTTTTCTGAAATGTAAAATAGGCATCATAAACAATAATAGGCCAGAGATCAGACTGCGGTAGAAATGGCCAAGACAGCCCTGTTGTGAGACCGAGAGAATGATGGAAGTAATGTGTGCAATACTGTATATTAAGTATAAGTCAGATACCTGTCGGATTTGACTGACAGCTTTAGTGTGATCGTCTGCGGTCATCTTGTCCAGAAGCTTGTCGACCCAACACTTTGTGACTCCTCCGCAGCCTTTGACAAACTCCTGTATGCTTTGGGTGAAAGTGAACATGTTACAAGATGAAAACGGGGACACGTTATTTTCTTTCGATTGTTTCGAATCTAAGTTTCACCTATGACAGAAAAGTCCCCCTACCTGAGAGCACATTGCACCCCTGTGTCATCTCCATAGGCTGAATAGAGCATGTCCACCTCATCAGGCAGCAGGTCTGGATAGATGGAGTTCTTCTGAAGGGTCTGAATGTTGTAGGCACTGCTCAGAAACGTTACTACACAGAGCAAGAAAAAAGCATAATCTGTTATAAGTCATGGATTTTGTGGCAATTTTTTGTAATTGCTACTTCCGCCGAGGAGGTTAGTTTTCGGCTCGGTTTGTCTGTTTGTTTGTCTGTATGTCAGCAGGGTTATGGGAAAAACTACTGGGTGATTTGATGAAACTTGGTGGAAGGGTGTAGCATGGGCCATAGAAGAACCCATTAAAATTTGGAGCGGGCCCAAATCACAGGGCGGATACACAATTTATTTTTCACTTTCGTTACCATTCCGAGATAGGACACTTGTGCTGCATTCATGTGGTTTTGGAATAATCTGAAAAATTAGTTCCCGACTGGGAAGATTCACATAAACGCCCCCTCAAGTCGGAGCGTTAACATTGCGTAATAGGGCACGCCTTGGCGGGGGTCAGCACTCTCCGAGTGCCCTTCTAGTTATTAATAAGATTAAAATAACTAATAAGTATTAAATCAACAAATGTCCATGCTATGTCATACCTTTGTGTCTCCTGTCATCTTTGAAACCCAAGGTTGTTAATCCAGGCAGAAGCTTATTTGATAGAGAACTCAGGTCCACTTTATGAGTCTCTTCTTCTGCAAAAAAAAGAAGAATAATCATACCAGTGTAGTGCTGATCTTATGTGAACATACAGGTTTTGAAAGATGTTTAAAAGACTAACACGGTGATAACAAACCTTCTGCATCAGGATCGAGCTGATTGACAACTGTATATAGAAGAGAGCTGTCTGACTGTTTACGCAAGTGGCCCATCTGAAACAAGAGCAGAGAAAATATATTGTCACTGCAAACAAAGTGTGGAAGCCTTACTACCACTTTGTCATTGTATGTGATAAAATATGGCTACAGCTGGTAGAAACAGTATGTATAAACAGAAATTGATACACATTAAGTTACGAGGAAAACCTTGGAGTTGGGCATGTATCTGTTGATCCGATCCCGAGCTTCATCTGCAGAATGCTCAACGAGTGCCAGCACATGCTCCTCTGCTGTACTGTCAGTCAAGCTGCAAGCGTTTCCCTCCGGTTCAAACAGGTAACTGAGACAACAGAAGCGACAGCGTTACCGGATCATTATACTGACAAGGTGCCGAATCACAGAACATCGAACGCTCAGGACTTCCATACTGACTACATTTCATTCCTTAAAAAGCCACATTTAATCTGCAAATCCGGAAATACCTGATGACTTCCTTCATGTCTTTGACTGGTTGTTTCTTGGACTTCTTAGCTGATTCCACTGGGATGGGGATTATCTCTGGGGGAGGTATATCAGCTGCAAGGTTTTCATCTCCCAAAATGGCTGCCTGCTGGGTGAAGTCCATGTCCTGCATGAAAGACATGCTGCGTTTCAGAGCCAACAGCCGTTCCTGTAAACAGGGCAGAGGAAAACGCTTGAGAGGCAGCGCTTAAATTTGTCTGCGTAATTGGAAATACATGGACAAAAGAGGAAATGGAAAAGAAAGGGACAGTAGAAAGTTGTAGGTGATCCACCCCAAAACAGAATGATTTTTTGACAATACAGTCAAATCATATCATCAAGACTTGAATTGTTAATGCCATTAGGTGACAAGTTTTGGACTCGGTCCATTGACATTTACATTAGTGACTTGACTTCCTGTATCGACATCCAAATGAGCTTTATGTGTGTGTAGGGTCATACTGCTCAGCTACAACTGGGAAGTGGAAAATGTCATAGTGCTTTGAATATATTCCATTATTCACTGGAAATTAAAGCGCCATGATTTGACTCTAGGTGACATCATTACTGCACTCTGTCTGTTCATCTCAAGTGGATTCAAATTAACATATTAAAAATACATAATTAAAAGCCAAGCCAAAACAAAGAGAAGTGAAGCACTCACTAAATTACTTTTCAATTATGCCAAACCACAAGACAGCTATGGACAAAGTTGGCATCACAAAAAAAACATTTAGTATAAGAAATGTGTTTATCTATAGTCCATTTGACCTCATTACCTTGCTCATCATCTTGAACCCTGTATGGAGCAGTTTCTTGGCAGCCTTGTAATACACCGTCTCTGGTCGGTTGTACATCATAGCATTGTCACACATCAGTTTAAAGTCCGCCTGAAAGACAAAAACAAACACAAACAGGTATGAAGGCGCGCACACACACACTTTCTTACACTCTCAAAATAAATAAGATGTTCACCATCCCAACTCTCTCTCTCTCTTTGTGTTGAAAAGCATCCTCACCTTGAATTCTGTAACCGTGTTGTAGTCATTGTTTCTAATCTTGTCTTTCATGGTGCTGAAGTCCATCGGATGTTTGATGATCACTGAGTAACCAGGAGCGATCGCATCAGTTACTGGAAATGAGAAGAATCCATGGGGGTCTTTCCTGGAAAGACAAGTGATGCATGATGTTGTTCAGTATGACAACAACATTCAGATTTGTTTGGACTTGTCTTTTTGAGCGCAAGCATTCTGATCCTGCACGTTGTCTGTCAAGTCGATACGATCAATATGAATGGATCTCTATTCGTGCTGTTATTATGAGCCAGACCACATCGTAATGTGACCTAATTTACGTTTGGTCCGATGTTGTCCTAGTGTTGGGAGTAATCTATGGCTACTACATCAGCAAAGTCACCCACAACAGCACTCACAGTAATAAATGCTCAAATAGACTAAAGACTGAACAGCCTGGAGAGACAGCAATATTTATTTTGTATGTAGGTGTTGCATGGAACAAACAACAGAGAGCAAATTAAGCTAGTCTTAGAGTCTTACAGCGGCTAGAATAAAGTCATGTAAATCAACAGGGGTTTGTCCCCTTAGGACAATGTATGTCCTGAGGTTACTTAACGCTGAGCTGTCAATTTTTACCACGGGACATGCTGTACATGCAAAAGGTGACATTTTGAACTGAGAGTGATGTAAAAGAGAAAGCTCAGAGTGTGTCCAAAAATTGAAAGGTTTTATCTTTTGGGAAGTGTGAGTGGGTTCAGTAAATATCATGGCAATATGCCAATTCAAATGTAATATTTATTGTGTACATGTGCTAGATGGTGTTAGTGTCGGAGGAAAAGTGGTTCATCAAAAACATCATGATTCACCTTAAGTGACTAGTATCAGCTCGGGCTGGGTACTGCCTACAACCTCTCGATACGATATGTATCACAATACAGAGGCCGTGATATGATACATGTCGCAATACATCTTAATTTTGAATAATGGCTAACCTATGTCCGACCCAGAATTTACTACAACAGCTGTTCTATATTATTCTGTATACTAGCGATTGCTCAACTTCAAACACTTATAATTCAGGCTCACAGAGATCTTAAAAGTAAAATAAAATATTCAGTTTTAATTCCAGAATTAAAATATTTAGCATGTATATTTAGCATCTGCTGCTGTATCGATACAGTACCATAAGTATCTATATGTGCATCAGCAAGGAGTAAATCACGATATATTGCTGTATCAATTTTTTGAGCACAGCCTTAGTATCAGCCTTACTCTTAAGCCGTCTGCACATGATCAGCTGTAAAAATGCTCTGCGCCGAGCGATGCACTCACAGTTCAAATTATTTCAACTTTGACCTAGTTGCCGCTGACCTTTCAAATCGATACCAAAAAGATGACAGCTGACAGCAGCCAGAAGCAAAGATGATGTATACCTGTGCATCGCTTTGCCTCTGCGTCCTGCCTCGCGGTTTACCTCTGATCATGTGAAACCAGCTTTAGTCTTTATGCTTCTGGATCTTTAAAACATTGACTGTGATCTAGTTAAAACTCGCAGCGCAGTGGAAGGCCGACATTACCGGTGGATGCAGCAATTAGACTGAATCAGTGTTCCTCACCTCTGCAACTGCCTCAGAAAGTGTTCCAGCAGTTGTTGACGAGGAGTGGATTCACTCTCTGTATTGGGAAAACATTAAAAAATACAGATATTCATAAACATTTAGAAGTGAATAATTGCTAAAGCAAAATGTAATGACTGCTTGTCAAAAAAAAAAAGAGTATATTGTCCTCATAGACAGGTATTCTTACCTTGTTGTGTCCTGCATGCTCGGACCGGCCTGTCTCCTTGCTGATCTGCTTCCAATTTGACATCAGGGTGAAACTCATCCACTTCAGGCTCCAGCTCAAACTCTCTCTCTCTCTCTTTCTTCTTTTTCTTCTCTTCCGGCTGATGAGATACAATCATGGTGTGAGAGATTTGTCAGCGAGATCATGAAGAATATTTTGGTCATATTATCTCAAGCTTAAGTTCAGTTTACTCACCTCTAATCCAATACTTATACTTTTTGTACTTTTTGGCAATGTGAAAGGCTCAACAGGCACACCAGCACTGGCAGCAGTAGAAGCTGCTGCCTCTGATTCATTCTGCTCTCGCTCTCTCTTCTTCCTCTTTTCCTCCTATAAGATGAGATGAAAGACGATTTTTAACTTATAGAGGTATAAAACACAGATGCATGAGGTATAATGTGGTTTTGTAAACGAACCTTCCGTCGTCTTCTCTCCTCATCATCCACATATTTGTCTTTGTCCTTTTCAGACTTTTTCTTCTTCTTCTTCTTTTTGTCTTTGTGGCGTTCTCGCTCATGGTCTGATCTGTCGTCGTAGTAACTGGAGTCATGGCCCGAACCAGAGAGCTCTGTCACCTCACTTCCTCCAACTTTGAGCACAAGCTTCAGGGGCTTCTCGAGAGCCTTGTCCTCGTAGTCTACAACCATAACAGACAAGATGAAGGTGATAGTTGAGATAGGAATCATAGTACATGGTGAACGGTTGTGGATGGAGTAGGTGAGCATGTGGAATGATGTTGGCATAAGTATGGTAGGAATACTGTAAGTTTTGTCTGTTACCCTATTATTTTAGATGCCAAATAGGTTGTGTATTGTAAAAGGAGTAGCTATAAGCTGTAGCTTTGCTGTTTGTAAAAAACCTTCTACTCTATGTTGTTGTGTGATTGGGTTGTATTGCATTCTACTGTGTTGTTTTGTTGGAGGTAATTCTGGAGCTGGTGTTTTTGCTTAACTGGTTATGCAATTACGTACAGACCACATTGAATTACAATTTAAAACTGATAATACAAAAATCTGAATATCAGATTTATATCTTAAGTAACTTGCTGTCTTAACTAGGTTATACCTCACTGGCACAGCGTGTGTGTGTGTGTGTGTGTGTGGGTGTGTGTGTGTGTGTGTGTGTGTGTGTGTGTGTGTGTGTGTGTGTGTGTGTGTGGACAGCAGAAAAAGAAAGCTAATGAGGATCCAAATAAAGAATAAATATCCAACAAATATATATTTCTCCAAATAGTTAGATATTGAAAACAAATGGGTTTTTTTGCAATGATAAACCAGAATCTTAATGCATTTATTTTTACTATTGTATACATTCAGTTACTTTTTTGGACTTTAATGAAAGATTATATAGTGTAAAAGTAATCATAATAACAAAATTGAGTGTAAAAATGTGATTATACATTTTAAAATTAATTCACTGTAAACGTATTGTTTGTATTTGGTAAATTTCACATGCATAAATGCAAAATAAACAAGTAACTCCCAATTTCACTGGACTTTTATGTGAATTTAAAGAGCCTCAAACTTGTAAACACTCAAAAAAGATTTTAGGTCATTACCTTCTTAATGGCTCTTCTTATTATAAATTAATATCATTGAAGTTTATGTATATTGTATATATATATATTGTATATTGTATATATGTATATCAATTCTACTTGTATTATTATTACTATTTAAATGTATATTATTTGTTCTCTATACCACTGTGAGTACATGTCTGCAATGTTTGTATTTTCAATGTTTGTTTTTTTTTCAATAAAGATTGGGAAAAAACGTACTTAAACCTGGTTACTGGCACAGCCAAAAAAACAAGCATACAAAAAATATTGAATATATTGAATTATAACGAACTGATTAACTCTGCATTTTAACAGGACATTAACGCTATACCAGAGAGATGTGAGGTGGACACAATGTTGGTAGATTAGGGTAGATTTTTACAAAAAACAATGCAAATCTGCTGTCTTTTCCAGTTGAGTTAGCCAGCTAAGCTAAGCTAAGATAGCTAACATAAAGCTAACGTTAGCTGGAACAAAAGCGGTGCGGTAACTAATAGTAAAATATGCACTCAGGTACCATCAACAGTTCTCCACTCCGGTTTATGTTTCTTGTGTTTTTTTCCCATCTCTCCGTAATTATATCCAAAGACCTTGGTTTATTCCAATGATGTTGCCACTGGTCGCTAGCGTTACTCTGATTGTAAGAAATATTTACAAGAAAGCTAGGAGCAGGCGGAAGTGTTAACCCCAAAACAAATGTTGTATTTCCGGTGTAAGAAATCAGCGCGCTGAATTCGAGCGAGAGTCGGCTTTCTGACAGCACAGCGGACTGTCGATAGTTTCTTGGGTACCTGTTTGTGGTTGATGCAAGTAATTGGATTCATAACGTAAATGGTGTAAGGTATGGTTTTAGTTTTGTCGATGTAGCAGAGTGTTTAACTTAAATATTTGAGGCATGTGAACGTTAGCCAGCTAATGTTACGTTAGCTAGCTACAACATCGCCAACTTAGTTAGCTAACTAAATGTTAAAGTGCCTTAGCAAACGTATCCATTGAATATTAATTAAACAATAATTTAGCTAAATAAGCTACTGTGTGTGATGAACACTGTTTTCTGATTGCTGTCCACAGTTTTACAGAGATGAACGGTGACAGAATGGAGGTGGGAAACCAGAAACAAAACATCCATGTGGAGGTCCATGTTAAATCTCACAGGTAAGTTCGGTTAGCCGAGTGATTCAAAACATGCCCCATAGCACATAGCCTATCATTAATACAGAAACACACACACAGACACACACACACGTACGTTCAAATACATTTTAACTGACCACAACCTTCAACGAGAACGCAATGAGAAATTATGTTTTGGGCCATTTGTGTCAGCCGATCATTTAAAAACTGAATAAAAGTCACATTTTCCAAATGATTTACATACATTGGGTAATGCCTGAAGTGACTCTTATTTTTGTAAGAGTCTAGAAACCAATATTGATATTATTGGTATTGTTATATCAGTTGAAGAAGAGTTATATGTGCAGGGCTCAGAAAACGGTGTCAATGAAGAAAAGGTCATTCTTGCACACTTACTCCAAGCCACAAAAGTTTGACGTAGGACCTGACGGGGGATCGAAACGTTGTCATCATTGAACTTTTGTGGCTTGGAGTAAGTGTGCAGGCGTTACCTTTTCTTCATCAGTATGATATCAGCCATCACAAGTGGGAAAATAATCTTTGCTTATCCTAATGATAATGAAATTATGTAATGGCATTGTCTTTTTCCTCATTCTTGTTCACATTTCAGCACAGCTAAACAGTCTGAGGTGAGGAGACATGTTCTGGCTCTACTGAATCGCCACAGCATGGTTTTTGGAAATTACAGATGGACAGAGTTTGATGAAGACTTCCTGCAGAAACACGTGGAATCTGTGGCTATAGTTGATCTTGAAGAACTGGCAACACAGGTCTGTTATTTTGGTTTGTTTTGTGATTATTTTCCATCATCTATATCATTGCTTTTTTTCCCCCATAACGAGCTAATAATGCTTTGCAGTTGTTTATTTATTCTTTTTTTTTTTCCATGATTCTTTTTCTCCACTCAGCCCCTTGATTTGAAGAGCTACCATGTCTCCTTTCACATCTTCACTCTGAATGAGGATGGACCCAGCACGCTCAGTTTGGAGGAGGATGAGGAGCTTTCAGCAGCCAATCACTGGCTGCTGCCAGCAGGTGACACAGACAGACATTGTGGAGGAAAACCTGTTGAATAGAACATCATGTTGAGAAAATCTAGCTTTCTTATTTCCAGTTGATGTCGGACAGCCAGGAAAAACTTAATACAGGAAGCCATCATTCTACAGTTGCAAACCAACATGTTTTCATTTAGGCGGGTGTTGTACGCATATCACCCAGCTATGTGCAGCTGAATCAGGTGCTTCTCAGAACGACACTCCCTGTAGGCTGTCTATCTGCTCAGTATCTTACAAACTATATTGTACAAACTGTATTAATAACTTATATTTTCACCAAAACATGGGTGAATTTACAGCTGTCTCGGTCCTCATGCATTGAGTCTGCGCCTGTGGTAGAGTGTTAAAAAGTGGTAACAGTGTTTGGAACATATGATACAAATTACATGTATAGCCCAATTGATACTGGATTTTTGAAGCCAATACAGATATTGATATTTGAGAATTTTAAAAATCGGATGCAGATATATCGGCAGATGGTATTTTTTTCTTCTTAACAAACAATCAACATTGATACACAGAAAGTGTTTTCATATTATCTCAAACCTAAAGGCAATTGTGTAATCCAACTTTGAAAGCTATTTGTTTATTTTCAGAATCAGAATCAGAATAGGATTAGTAGTTTTTACATACAAGAAATTTGTCTTGATGATACGGTGCATAACAAGAACAACACAAAAACAAAAAGTATACATAAACAAATAAAAACAACAACAAAAAAAGCAAAGAGCATATGTAAAAGTGATTTTTATTTTGCGAGTCGAACGTTTCTCTACACAATACACAAACATCGTTTTTGTCTGTGCCTTAGGCCCAGACCACAGTTTGAGCGTTACGCCTCCTCCTCAAACATGATTCATCAGTACTACTCAGACTACAAATGGAAATTAGCGCGCTTCCGATTCCAAAATCTTGTCCCGTTGCCTACAGATTCTGCTTCATTTGCAGAATCTGTTTATAGAAATGACCTCAAACCTAGTTTGGAGTTTCTTTAATTTCTTGTTACTTATTGGCCGACATATACACAGATTCCAGTATATCTGGAATAAGCTGATATCGGCAGATTTATCGGTTAAGTTCTAATATGAATGGTCACTGGGAAAGTAGATTATGCAGCAGGAGAGGTTTGAGAAGTCTCTGTGAATGTTTTATTCCTTTTTTTCTGCTGAGAAAACCTGGAGTTCATTGGAATCTATTTTAACCTCTGTGAATCCAACCTGACCAAAGCCGCCTTTCTCTGTTATGGAGAAAACTACACTTGTTTTATAGCCAACTTTTAAGCTTTAAAGTATTCCATAATTGAAAGAGAGATACAGTAAAGGCGTTAATGTCAAGTAATAATGATAAATGAGTCATATTTTATGCTTCATTATTTTAATTTGCACTATCTATCTTTTAACTTTGGCTCATTACAATTCAATATTTGCTGAATATTCCCCGAAAATGACTTGATCTCTTTTTAACAGCTGAATTCCATGGGATCTGGGAGAGTCTGGTATATGAGAGTGGAGTCAAAACACAGGTAAAAAAAAAAGTGTTGAAAGAATACAGAAGAAAACTGAGAGAAAATGATTACATAACTTTTTCATACAGCTAAACTTCACGTTGTTTTCCTTTTCCTTCAGCTCCTGGATTACGTCACAACAACAATTTACTTCTCAGACAAAAATGTCGACAGCAACCTGATATCGTGGAACCGCGTCGTGCTGCTTCACGGTAAATAACTGATGAAGAATCACAGCAGGCATTTTTATTGGTTGAGGTCGTATCTGGGATGATGTGCGTAAAATAAGTGATTTATCACTTTGTTTATTCCCACATTCAGGACCCCCGGGCACAGGGAAAACGTCACTGTGCAAAGCTCTCGCCCAGAAGCTGTCAATCAGACTCTCAAGTCGGTAAGACGATCCTCATTTTCCTGAAACCGCTTCAGCAGTAAGTGCACCTGCTCTCATTTCTAAAGACACTCCTCTCCCTGCAGGTATTCTTATGGGCAATTTGTCGAGATAAACAGCCACAGCTTATTCTCAAAGTGGTTCTCAGAGGTACACCTGGCTCCTTTTTATGTTGCATTGTTTAATTAGAGGAGGATCTCGGTGGAACTGATATTATTTCCATCATGCCTCTTTGTTACAGAGCGGTAAGCTGGTCACAAAGATGTTTCAAAAGATCCAACAGCTGATTGACGACAAAGATGCTCTTGTGTTCGTTCTGATAGATGAGGTAAAAATCTCAACATGTTTGGAATCTGTTTTATCTGAACCCTTAAAATTCATTTATTGAGTACAATCCTTCATAGATTTACTTCCAGATTCCCTGAAATAAAACAGAAGGCTGTGTTGTGCATGTGTTCAGGTTTTTGCTGTGACTCCAGCTGCTCTTTTTGCAAACTTGTTTTTACGTTGGCTAGGTGGAGAGTCTGACAGCGGCTCGGAGTGCCTGCCAGGCGGGAACAGAGCCCTCTGACGCCATCCGAGTGGTCAACTCCGTTCTCACTCAGCTGGACCAGATCAAACGGTCAGGAAGCTAAATAGTCTTATGTGCTGTAGAGCCCGACCGATATGGGATTTTTGAGATTGATACCGATTTTAGAGGAAAAATTACAGTATATAGTGAATCTTTGAACTGCAATGAAAATAGACCTTTTCTATGTGGATTTTGCACCGATATGACTATACAAAGGATGCTTTTTAAAAAATAAAAAAAAACTTTATTAAAAAATATTTAACATTATACATTATTCATACAATGTATTGCATTGTCAACCTGTGATGGCCCCAATTCTAGAAATGAACAATGAGAAAATAAAGACTAAATAAAAAAAATAATTAACTAAAAAAAAACATCAGTACTGTATGTTCACTATTAGTCAATTGCTGATCATTTAAATAAATTATAAATAAATACAAATAAAATAAATAGCTATATGACACCATTTCTAAATCACCCCAGGCATCGTTTTCTGCATTATATGTTCTGTAAAAAAGATTTAATATCGGAAAACATACATATATACTGATAAATCCCGATATGTCTGTGATTGGCCAGTATCGGCCAATAAAGTCAGCTGACCAATAAATCGGTCGGGCTCTAATGTACTGTTTTAAAATCTCTCTCTTAGAGCATATTACACTGGGAGCTGTAGTTTTGCATTCTTACAATAACTCTTAATTACTGTTTTCACTGGAAAATCCTTCCATCAGACTTTTATTTTGTCTTATTTACACAAGTTTGTTTTGTGTTGACTTTTGGGCTCATATTTCAGACATTCCAACGTTGTGATCCTGACGACGTCCAATGTGACAGAAAAGATAGACTTGGCGTTTGTGGACAGAGCTGACATCAAGCAGTACATCGGGCCTCCGTCTGAGAAGGGCATCTACAACATCTACCTCTCCTGCCTGGAGGAGCTGATGAAGGTCAGTCTCGCAAATTATTTTTCAATTATTCATCATTTCTAAAGCAAAACACATCTACCATAACAAGTCTTAACAATTCCACGTTCAAACTTATTTTTCTTAAACTTAAGTGCCAGTGGGTGCTGATGGTTTTATTAGTTTATTGAGGTTGACTTTGTTTTGGGAAATTTGTAGAAATTATATATTGATGCAAGACAGTGAGGTGCAAAGCTCAGCAGGTAGAACAGGTTGTCTACTCATCAAAGAGTTAGCGGTTCAATCCCTGGCTTCTCTCCACATGTCTGTGTCCTTGAGCAAAACACTCGACCTTAAATCCTCCCAATGCTTAGGTTAGGAACTTGATGGAGCGCTTTCAATAAAAAGTGCCATCCCATTTGACAAAACAGAAAACACAGCGATTAAGAAAACATGACTGAGATGATTTTTCTTTTTCTTGTGATGGAAAGGTGGCAAAAGGGCAGGGCAAGAATAATGCTGCACTAATATCAAGAAGACAGCACTGGATTCCAGAAAATTCTTGAAACTATTTGATATGTATTGAAACATAAGAAAATCTTATTTTTTTCCCTTTTTGTTTGCATAAAATATAGTTTTTGGACTCAATAATGAACTTAGTGACCGGTCAGGATTGATGTTGATATATATGTTGCAGTATGTGTAATTATTGCAGTGGGAAATATAAATTATAAAGATAAGCGTAATATTTAACTTTAATATCAACATGCTTCAAAAAGCAGCTATGGGACAAAAGCAACACTTTTAATTTAATAGGATGAGTTGATAAATTAAAATTTCCCATATGTCTGTGCTTCATGCTGAGGGCTCGGTATCATTTAAATGATGGTACCAATACTGAGTGCTTCATTTGATATCTTTTGTTCTACTTCATTCAATACTTTTGAACGTTTTGGTGGAATCTCGGCGCACTGAACTGCCAACTCTGTGAAATACACGGCGCTCGACGTCACCACACCACAGACTGGATGGGTTGTAGCTGCGGTAGTGAGCCAATCACACGTCGCATTAAATCAAAGAACGCCTGCGGTGATTGGCTGCAATCAAAACCACACAAATAGTCTTTTTTTCTAGATCTGGGTAGAAAAAGGATCACGTTTCGACATCACTTGGTTCTGGGTTATTTCGGCGATACCCAGCCCTGTTGATGATGTGTGATATGTGCAGTGCCAGATCATCTGCCCGCGGCAGCAGCTGTTTACCATGTTTGAGCTCGAGACGATGGACTTTGCAAAGAGTGAGGTGTCCGAACACAGTCTCAACCTGAGGAGCATTGCTCTGTGAGTACAGCCTCCCATAATGCAATCGCACCCAAATCACACCGTCTCCGTTCTCTCATGTCATAACATCGAGTGCCTGAATCAGCCCGAGGCTAATGTTTTGTTCTTCTTTTCATTTCCAGAAAAAGCAAAGGTTTGAGTGGAAGAGCACTCAGGAAGTTACCATTTCTTGCACACGCACTGTTTGTAAAGGTAAGAATTTGATTTTGTTCTACGGAGCGTAGGAAGAAAAGAGATTTATAGTTTTTTTTTAATGCCGTTTGTTTCCCTGCAGTCACCGACAGTGACTCTCGAGGGGTTTCTTGAGGCCATGGACCAAGCAGTGGAGAAGCAGAGGGAGGAAAAATCAAACCTGGTCAATGGAGTCTGAACTTATTACAATGCCCAAAGGCTGATGCCTGATTGTTCATGAGCTCTCAATCCCGTGCCTTGTTTAATTGTGGTCTGGGCAACTACAACCCTTACATCTTTTTATGAAGCTTAATCCATTCATTTGGCAGCACTATGCTGAATATATTGGCAAGTGACATTCTTTTAACAAATGCTATCTATAACAAAAATCTTTATTCAGGTAATTCTGTTGGTGCTACTACCTTAAAAGACCACAGTGGTTTCAGTTTGGTTTAAGATGAAGTAGCTAACGCTTGAATTTCCTGTGTTTACTCTGTTTGGATATTTTTATGTAACATTCAGCTTTAACCTTCATTCAGCTTCTTTTGGTTCCCATGTTAAAGGGATAGTTCACATTTGTATTGGCATACATTATTGGCATTAGTTACTTTCTTTAATTGATATCGCTGCGTACACATTAGCTCAGTCTGTGGATTTTATTGGAGATATCCCATTGACTGTTCATTTCTCTCATACAAGTTGCTAGCTCACTGATACCTCCATCTGTAGAATAAGCTAATGTTCAAGTACCAACTTATGTTGAAAAATGTGAGCTGTCCCTTAAACGTGCCACTTTTTGTACACTGTTCATGTGTTATATATGTTTTTTTAAAAAGGGATGTTCCTCATAGACCATCACTTAAAATGTTATCTTTGTCAGGTCTGTATTTATGTTAACAAAAACTCTCTGGATCCATGTGCTCATTACAATTTTATTTTGTATATAACATTGCAATAAACAATATTGTTTATGACCATGTGTTGTTGTTGTTGGTGTTGAAATGCTGCAGATGACATTGTGGAGATTTTAACAAAACCTTTGGGACACCACTTGGTGGCGCACAGGAGCTGTCATACAGTTTTAAACATGGAAAGACTGATTTTATATAGTGTATTTTATGAGATATGTGATAATCACAATAAGGGCACTCAGTGAAAACACCCACAGCAATAAAACCACATGGCAGTTGACCTTGAGCGTGTCTCATGTTGGTTATCTAAATAGCTTTGCTGAGTAAAACAAACCTCCACAAATATAAAATGTACATTTGCAAATCCGTAAGTAAAAAGAGTGCAATTGTGCAGCAGTCGTCCTCCTTTTATGGGACAGACTCCCGCTCAGGGACGGGGGACTCAAAAGTGATATATGATTATGCCGTCTGACAGTTTGTGTTTGCGCGTGGCTGCTGCCAATTTGACCTAAAAACAAAACTGTTGAAAGATGATTCACTTATGAAATGTATCAGTCATACGCACAGTTTACACGGGCAGATCAGTGGCTCCATTGTTCGTATGAACATGTTTTGCATTCTGTGAATGCTCTGCTGCTTTGCATGTCAGCTGCCGGGTTCAGACAATGTGCCCTTTGTTTGTTGTTGAGCAACAGCTTTTTCACTCCACTTCAAAGGTGGATTCTGCAGGCTGTTCTTGAATGTAAAAGGAAAGCAAACATTGGAGTTCTTCTTTATTCACACGCTTCACTACTTTATCGCTGTCACACTTAAAATGACCTTTCTTGGGTGTTCTACTGAGCACAATTTCACATGGAATTTTGGTGGATTTGATTTCACCGTCTGCGGTTAAGATCAAACATAAGATTTATACACTAATCAAGACCTTCAAGGACAGATTTTTCTTAAGTATTACCTTTATCCCTTTAATGCCACTGTATCTTTTACACCTAATTGTTTGGTGCCTTTATACGTCAATGAAGTTTTTATGAGATGAATCACATGATGAAGCTCTACTTTTCTCTAATCTGATCAATGATCACAAAGTGAAGAGGGGGGGAAAAAAAGGGAAGATAGAGAAAGGGAGAGCTGTAGGAATGGGCATGGTAAATAAAACCATAATTGCTCTGTCTGGAGGCCTTTTTTTCCCCCCTTTTTTGACTGTAGTTGCTCCAAAACCAGGCAGCTGTTAAAAGGCAATCAAGACGCAGAAGGAAGAAAAGTCAAAAGCCTTATTGTTACAGGGTTTTATCGTTGTTTCGAGCAGTTTGAAAATGTCAGAAAAGTCCAAACAAAACAAACAGTCTGATGTTTATCCTCTCAACCGTTGTTCAGGTACATGGCTGAAAGCAATGGAACATCTCTGCATGTGCCAGTGGTGATTCACATAGGGAGGGAATTAACTTACACACTTATAGGCATGTTAAGAAGAAACAGAGCTGCACACAAAACCATGGAAACCCTCATTTGAGTATAAAATCACAGATTCCGTTTTAAAGAGGTTATGATTTACACTGATATGATTTTGAAGTGATTGACGCAGTAGAAAATCCCTGCTCTTTTGCCAGTACAATGATCCACATCCTTTACGCAAACGTGTAATAAGAGCCCATAAAACTTAAGCGGTGTCAGGCCTTCTCAATTCTTCATCTATGACAGCCTTTGATGATGAACCAGGACTTTTATCCAAGTGAACATTTCTCTTAAAAGACAACCTTGACTCTCTCTGTCTGTTCCCAGTCTGTCAGAAACTGTATGAACAGTTATTGTTTCTGCTTGCGATTTATTTTATTTTGCATCCCATAAGTATGTCATCTGTTTAAGTGGGATGTTAGATGGAGAAAGAAGGATGAGGGAGAGATACCTTGTAAAAAAAAAAAAAAAAAAGAAGAAAAAGGCAGAATCCTGGGAGGCAGGCTGCATAAAGAAATGGTGATAATTAGGCACAGCAAGTAGGATCAAAGAACGCTGCCATCAATGAGCTATGCAAATGTGGGCTCATCCTGTCAGCCACAGACAGGGAGACCTGTGTCTGTGAGAAGTCAAATGGCACACAAATTGACAGGAAGAGCAATATAGCTGCACTCCACATTCATCAAGGTGTGGTGGTGAAACTGGGACACTATGATATAGAAAATAAGATGTTCTTCCAGCAGAACAGAGATGTCTCTTATGTTCCTCCAGGCAGAGCTGCTTTGTTTAGGTAATACAAGTTACGAGCGAGTGATCGACTGACAACAAGCGTATAATAATAACAGGTTATGCCTTGATAACCTGCAAAGATCAAAGTCATTATGAATATAATCTGCACAGGAGTGGAATATTTACAAAACACTAACATAACATTCATGTTTTCATACTGAGCTACAGGTTGTCTTAGTGAATGAATATTCATAACTCTTGGCATGTGTCCTATGCGGCCGGGCCCTGTTTTAACTCCCTGCCAAAAGAAACACACTGTAAAACTGCTGAAAAGCTTTTGATGTCTGGTGGGTTGAAGTACAGCATGTTCTTCCTGGTTTTCTTTTATAAACAACAGTTTATCTTTAGAATCTGTTGTGCACACTCCTAAAACAAATAATGGAAATTATAATAGGGCAGCTTATCAGTGTGTGGTTATAGCACACAAACTAGCAGAATAATCATTTACTAAATAATAATGTTATTAATTGCACCTTTTGAGTTTAAACACACCAGGAAAGCTGGGGTAACCCAGTTCTTCAATGCAACAAAATCTCGTTTGAGTTGAAGTATAGTCCAGCATCATTTATGTCAAATTCTGACAGATCTGTTGTTGTTTTTTTATCTAATATTTTTTTTAGTAATACAGTTTTACCTAGTTTGATTGAGAGAAAAAACAGAATAATGGAATTAATTATCAAAAATAATAAATGTATCCTCGTCATAAATACAAATGTACTTTGAAAACCATGAATGGAGCTGTTCGGAAAATCACACCAACAGAGGACGCGGTTTCACATTTAACGACACATGAGCTGCCAAACCAGCGTGCAGTGCGTCAAACTCAACAAAACCTACAACCGGAAATCAATTAATGTGCTTTTCAAAATAATTTCATAAAACTGGAAATAAAAACAACTGGGTGTGTAGAGGAACAGATAATGATCAACATAGTGTACTCAGAGGTCCCATTGCATTTGGTAAAATACATACCATCTAAAGAAAATTAACTATTAGTTGGTCAACACAAAAGGTATTGATTGCAAACAAACAAATAAACATGCAATTAGTAAAACAAACCAGCATGCTGGTTATACAGTAGTTTATCAAATGTGAGGATTTGCTTGGTTTTGGTGTTTAACTGAATTTTTTTTTGTCTGTTTTTCGGACAAAGTTTTCCATACATCTCCCAGTAATGTGCAGCTGAATCAGGAACCTCTCAGATCAAGGACAACACACTTTAGAGGGGAAAAAGGCTGGAGCACATCTACTGATTTGCAGTCTTTAATTATGATACTACTGTGTTGTGTTTGCAGTATAATTTAATTGTGCAAACAGTTGCACTATTAAAGGCTGCAAATCAATGTGTGTTGTCTTTTTCCCTTCTAAAATGCCATAAACAATTTTAAGACTTAATGTTGGCCTATCTGCAAAATTGTGTTAGGTAGCCTTATGTGTTATCATTTTAGACACTCAATGACTAAGGTAGAAATCAATTATTAAAAATTATCCCAGATTTATCAGCAGAAAATGAAATGGAGAGGAAAAAAAGGTGAAGAAATTCATAATTCTAAGTAGATTTATGATTAAATGGATGTTGATCTAACATTCGTGTCTGCTTATGTCAAGCTATTTCATTTGTAACCACTTTGTTTTTTTCCCATGAAAATATT